>JAODAL010003222.1:0-178080 GCA_025379985.1 Phyllomedusa bahiana
CCCCTTAGGGTTGTCACAGCTAAAATGGCTGAACTAAACTGAAGCCAGAAGCTGGGCAACTCTGACCTTTATGCTAACTGAGAAAAAAATCAATTAGCTGCACCTGTGATTTTTTTTCCCAGTTAGCATAAATGCATTTATGCTAACTGGGAAAAAAAATCACAGGTGCAGCTAATTGATTTTTTTCTCAGTTAGCATAAAGGTCAGAGTTGCTAGCTTCTGGGTTCAGTTTAGTTCAGCCATTGAGCTGTGAACAAGCCCCTAAGAACTGGATTGTTTTTTAATAGAAACACCCAGACACTTATGGGGACATGTATGAACGGGGCTGCGCCAGAAGTCTGGCATCTTTTCAGCCTGAAAACTAGCGCAGCCTAGTTCACTATATTTTTAAAATGGCCACACTCCGATATAAGGTGCATTATAGCGCGCCCACGGCACTTTGTAATGCGCCTGAGATCTGGGGACGTGCTGGAGGCGTGTCGTACTAAAACCGTACAAAGCTACACACCGTACGAAGCGACACAGGTGCATTACTGCCAGAAGAGGTAGAGCACTTTAAAAGTGTTTCAACCAAAATCACAGCAAAAATAATAAAAAATTTCAAAGCTCTATTCAAATATAATAGACAACAAACAATAAAATATATATATATATATTTATATATATATATATTATATATATAATATATATATATATATATATAAGATTCGGAACACCATATATTTGAAAAAAAATACTCTATTATCCACTTCCCCTTTAACTTTTCTTTGTACTTTTATTTAAGCAATTCTTGCACTTGTTGTTTTGCATTATGTATCTAATATTGCACAAATAAAAGAAGATAAAATCTTATTTTGCCTGTAGGTGAGCGGTACGATGTACAATACAGGAAGACATGTATCACTCCGTCTGGATAAAGAACATCTAGTAAATGTATCTGGCGGGCCACTAACATACAGTCATCGTTTAGAAGAAATACGGTTACATTTTGGCAGTGAAGATGGTCAAGGCTCGGAACACCTTCTAAATGGGCAGGCATTTTCAGGGGAGGTAAGGCTTATTTGTTTCCTATTTGTCCAAGAACAAATATAACATTCAAAGAGGTGTTTATAGCTCACATACTGATGAGGCGGGGGTACCACCTCTGGGACCAGCACCTATCTTAGGAACAAGCCCTTAAAAGTCCCCATTCAGAACAGAGAGTAGATAACTCTTGTACCCTATTCTCTATTATGATCTATGGGCGTTCCTAGTTCAGCCAAGCACACTGCTAAGCTGTACTTAGAATTCCCATAGAAAATCATGTACAAGAACAACGTTCTATCTGTTGTAAATAGACTTTGGGGCCCCGTTCCCAAGATATATGCCTATCACTATATGACGGCATGTCCTATTGCTATACCATCAATGTGTGAGATGGGAACACTCCATTAAGGTAAAAACTCCTTTCCTTTCCCTATGGTTAGTAAAAAGAAAGTAGTAAAATAACAGATTTCAGAGGTTTTATTTTTTACTTTTTACTTATATTATAATTACTATATGTACAAAATACAATGTTAATATTTTTGTTGAGGGTTGCATAATTTTTTTATGTTTCTTTTGACCAGAATAGTAGGTTTCGAGGGTTAATTCACACATTAAGACCTTACTATCCCTTCTGACCTTTCCTATTACAACGTATACCAATTGCACCAATACACAGAACCCAATTTTAATAAAAATGAGGTCATAATAAAGTGTATTACTGTTAGGTAGCCTGCTTGTTTATAGGTATTAAAGCATAAAAAATGCAATATAAAAAAACAGAATCTGTATGTGTTTTTTATATTCATCAAAAAGTATCTTAAGTTCCCATTGACATGTTGGATTTCATTGCAGATTCTAAACCAAAACTTGCATGAAATCTGAAAATTGTCCACATTGCATGTTTTTGAATAAAAACTTCTGCTTCACTGTTCACGTGCAACTAAAAATTCCCAAGGGAATTTTCGGAGCTGCCATGAAAAAAAATCTACGATAGAAATTCTGTAAATAGCATGCGTCTAATTTTGGATAGAAAAGCAGAGACTAAGCCGTATTGACTGACAATGGGACCAATCAGATTTATACAGGACCCAAAAAGTATAACAGGCAATTAAGATATGTCACTAAGTGTATATGATAAATTTTAATACTATTAGTCCTTTTTTTAAATGAAAATGAAATTAAAAAGCAAACAGAATAAAATTAAATTTATTTAAATTAAGAGTACATTTTTTGCACCACCTACAGTACATGTTTCCAGGAAGTGCAATTTTGGAGGCTCCCGACTTAACGTTTAATTTTAACTGACAAAACCATCAACTAAACTATGCATTTAATTCCCAAATTTTATTTTTGGAGTTAATGAACCGGGAACACTTATCACAAAGGTCTTAAACCTTTACAGGTATGATTAAGATGTTTATTTTTTTTAACCTGCCCGTATTTATAGAAAAACTAGAAGGGGTTTGGGTTTACCATTACACCCGGTTTCTTTCCCTTTAGGTATAACCAAATCGTTTAAAAATAATAATTTGAAATAAGGGTAGATAATGGGTTTATATAAACCCTACGGGGGTCTGGACAGAGAAAATTTGATTTTTTTTGACCTTTTCTAACCAGGTTTTCCCTCCCCCCCCCCCTTCATAAAACCCCGCCTTCAACCCCCCTGAAACTCAACCAAGTGCCCTCCCCAGGCTCCCCCTCTGACTTCTGGGCTGCTCCCTATGTGTCCTTTGTTACACATTCTGTTCTCCATGCCCCCCTCTGTTACACAGACTTTTGACGTGTCCCATTGTGTTACAGATTATTCTTCAAGCACACTTGTCAAAAAAAAAATGTTCCCCTACTCCCTCTTTTGGAGCTACTCTACCCTTCTCGACAACCCATTGCCCTTTCCCCTACAAACTGCTTTGTATGGCCACCTGTTACACAGACTGCTCCCTCTGCCCTCTTCTGTCACAAAAATTGCTTTCATACACACCTGTTTCAAAGACTGATCTCCATTCCCCTTCCCTCAGAGAGCTTCCATGGTCATTTACCAATCTCACACAGATTGCTCCCCATGTCTTCATCTGTTACATAGAATGCTCCCCTTCTATATAGGCCTCTACCCTATGCTTCTTCTCTCACTAAAGAAGGAAACCCTCGGGAAACATGCTGGAATGGGCGCATTTTTCCCTTTATACTAATATAATAATAAATGCATTCCCCTTAGGTGAGCAGTTCTAGATATACTGCAGACTTTTGAAAAGTCTCTTCTCTCACAGAGTTTTCTCCCCATTGCCCCACCTCCTCACGGTGGTCTTTTTGGTCCAAAATTTTTTCCCCAAAGTGCTTTTCCCCTTTCCTCCTTGCTACAGTCTCCCCTTCGTAGCTTCTTCTCCCCCTTTCATTATGCCCGTTTTTCCTCTCCTATCACCTTCCGCTAGCTTTCTTTTATTCTTGCATGTTTTAGAGATGGTCTTAGAGGTATAGTAGGATGTCATACTGTTCTCACTATAAACAGGCAGAGAGCTTCTCGTGTTGAAAAAATCTTTAAAGGGGGGCTAAGAAGTCGGGGTGAAGCTTTCCCCGGGGGATGTTTTTCAATCTAAAAGGAAAAATGGGTGTCCATAGGGTCCTCTCTATAGACAGCTGATGAGTATCAGAAACTCTCTCACTGACAAATCAGGCCCATAAATGTATTACATTACAGAAACCGACTTTAAAGGAATCCATGTTATTATTAAAATCAAGAAAATTTAATTTATTAAACCCTATATAAGGCCCTATACTCTCAAAGGCGGGCAAAAAATTCCGACTAAGAGGCAATGAGGACCCTTGATGTAGGCTACGAGCTTGTGTATTTTGGCCAAAATATCAACTAATACCTCATATTTGATATTTTTTGCCCTGTAATACTGGGAAGCAGGTGGTGTCAGTATTTTTTGTTGGGCGCTTGGAATATGCTGGGCAATCGCCCCACTTATGGATAGTAGGTGTGTGAGTGGTTGTTCATCAGTATTTATGCACTTGCGCATTCTCCTCTGTGTGTTTTCTTGGCTTTTCTGCTATTGTGTGAACTTTTTTTTTCCAATGTCCCGGTTTTTTTTCTAATTTTGCCCCCCCTTCGTGGTGTAGGTGTGTAGTGGTTGTTATCAGTTTTTTTGCCCTTGAAAAATCTACACTGTCTTGCCCGGGTTTTTGCATATGGGGTGAATGGTCCTTTTCCAAAAGCAGTTATATAATGCAGCACTTCTTAGGGTAGGTGTGTGAGGGTTATTTTAGTATTATGCACTTGCAAATTTCCTCTGTGTGTTTCGTGGTTTTTGCCCCATGGTGGAACTGTTTTTTATCCAATGTCCACTTTTTTACCAAGCAATTGCCTTCTTTGTGGATAGTAGGTGTGTGAGTGGTTGTTCATCAGTATTTTTGCACTTGAACAATCTACACTGTCTAGCACTGTGGCTTTTCTGCATACTGGTGTGAACTGGTCCTTTTCCAATATGCAGTTATATACTAAGCGTCATCCCCTTGGGTTGGGGTGTGAGCAAATTTTTCATCGTATCTGCACCATGTTACTTCTCCCATGTGTCAGTGGGACTTTTATAGCCTCCTTTTGGGAATGTTTTTTTTGCCTAGCCATTGTGCTGCAAGTGTGGCAGTGTGTTTATGTTTCTTATGTAATAACCATGATATAAGAAAACCATGGAGAATAATGTTGCTAGTAAACAATGCATTATCTACTTGAATTTTCTAGTATATTTTTGATCTGATTTTTTTCTAAAAGAAAGAGGAAAAACAACATTCAAAGGGTATAAAATTGGATTCTGGGTAATAAGAAAAAAGCTTGAAAATGAATCTGTAAAGAAAGCTGAATGCATACTAATGTGCCAAGGATGAATAAATAATTAGCATAAATGGAGAACCTTTTGGGGCCTTTTTAATCTCAATTTTCAAAAGGACAAACTGTGCCATAGCTTTTAAAGTTGCCAAAATTTTTTGCGTATTTTACCATTTCTACCTCAATGCAATGCAATAATTACACATCAAACCAGAAGTAACAATCCTGGAAGGCTCTACACACATGTCTGTGATGGGAAAGTAGAAGCCTGTGCCTGTAGGCATGAAAATATTTTTGTAGCATCAGCTGATTATGTAACTAAAAATTTACGCGCCTTTTTGTTTTTTCTTTTTTATTTTTGATTGATTAGGCAACATATATATCTTGACAACAAGGGCAGCATATATATGTTTCTCATTTTACTTAGAGAATGTGGTTACAATATAGATATAATAGGTTTAATGTATCAAAACTGTCTAAGAGAGAAGTATCCTTGCTGCCCATAGCAACAAGGTTTTTATGTTTCCCTCAGCACTGGAAAAACATGATACAATTACCAAGAGACTCAGAGACTCTACCAGTGAATTAAAAAAAAAGAAAATCTCATGATATTCTGAATTTTTCTAGATACTTCCCCTAGGCTGTTACAGAACAAGCACTGTATTACATTCAGTATAAATCCATCAGGAATAGCCACAGAGAGTAGAAAGCAGGGGCTCCTGATTTCTATAAATGAGGTTTCCAAAATCTCTAAAAATGTTCAATCCTTGAATGCATCAGGTCAGATGTGAACCAACCCTAAAAGAAGTGGTGCTCGCCTCCCAAATGAATTTTTGGTGGACAATGGTATAAACTAGCATTTCTCAACCAAGAGTAATATGGCTCCCTTGGGCCCATAGGATATTCCAAGAGGGCCACAGATTAAAATCTTGTAAATAGGGGAGCCACAGAGAAGTGAAATAGGACTAACAGGGAAACAATCCTTCTTCCCAGTGAATAGATTGCCAGCTTATATTTCTAGTCATTAAGCATAAGCAGCAGCGGACTGGAACCCGGCGAGGTTTGGGGCACCAGCAGTTTTATCGGGGGCTTGTGCCCCAGATAAAACTGCCTAGTGACGCCCTGAGCATAAGGATCAAATTGATCAAGAAATACTTAAAGGGGTTGTCCCACTACAAAGATTAGCTTTCAATATGTTGAACACTAAATGAAGATGTTTTCCAAATATATTGCGTTGTTTAATTTTTTTTTGTTAAGGAGCTACAAGTGATTTTATCACCTTCTGTCCTCTCCCTGGTTCTCCAAGTGCCCAACCTGGGTACTTCTCCCCCCTGCTGTTTGTTCTATCTGATAGTGACATCATCACACAGGTCACTCAGCACAAAATCTCAGACAGTGAGAGCTTATGTGTTATCTGATCTTTCAGACAAAAGCCAGTAATCACTGCTCTTTACTTTACCTCAGAAGATTCCCTGGTCCTGACAGCATGAAATTTATCTAATTAGCAGAGGTCTGAATACACGGAGCTCATATGCTAGGATGTGACAGAGCAAAGCAGCATTATTTCATTCATGCATCCTATGAAACTTTGAGATGAGACAACCCCTTTCAGCATAAGCGGCAGCGACCTGGAGCCTGGTGAGGTTCGGAGCACTGGCAGTTTTATCCAGGGCTTGTGCCACAGACAAAACTGCCTAGTGACACCCTGAACATAAGGATCAAATTGATCAAGAAATACTTAAAATCTAAATTTGTATGTAATTGTTTGTTGTTTAAATCTATAAAAAAAAATCTAAACAAAACATGTTTTATTTACAAATAAAACATTTTGATGGTTACCTTGCCACCAGTAGGACAGGGGGACAACGGGAAGGAAGCAAGGTCAGGAGGGGGCCATGGTGGGAGAATGGTTGAGAAACATTCATATAAACTGTAGAGATTCCTTTTTATTTAAGAATGTCAAGCAACAAATAACAAGCAGAAACAAATTTTGCCTTGTGTGGTCAGTGCTCAATCAGGGTCTATCTAGGCATGGAATTTGATTAAGCACACACTGTACAGTGCAAAACATGTTGTTCAACTTGTTTAGTCTTTTTTTCATTTTAGATAAAACAAGTTTGCTATATTTTTTACTACTGTAAAAGAAAAAGTCATTTGGGAGATTAGCGCATTCGTCATTAGCACCAAACCTAATGCATTTAAGGATTTTAACCCTTACTGGATGAATAGAGTTAAAGATATTTATTTCAAAGATGCATCTGTTTCCTAGGAGTATGTACACTCAAAGCTTTATGAGTGGTTTGCCTCCAATATTAAGGGCCGCCGTACAGGGGGTACAGCCGGTACTCCTGTACGGGGCCTGGAGAAAATAAGGGGCCCACTGCAAGCAGGCCCGCTTATTTCATAGATCGCACAGTAAAGCACGGCGCATCTGAGCGCCACGCTCTACATAGGGCCCGGTGGCGGCTGGCGAGTGGCGGCGGTGCCGGGAGGGGGCCCGTGCTCCTTGCACCCCTGCGCTCCGCCTATAGAAACATGATTGGGCCCAGCTGTCCAGTGGGGGCGGAGCTGTGCTGTGGGGGGGGGAGGGGGCTCCCGGCATAGCTGCGCTCCGGGCAGAAATTTTTTTAAGGGGACACATTACAGTCTTTTCTGTGGTCGCGCCCATCCCTCTGCCCACTCTGGGGTGGTGCTGGGGAGCTAGGTGGGTAGCCAGTCAGGCGGGCGGGCAGCTAGGTGGGTAGCCAGGTGGGCAGCTAGGTGGGTAGCCAGTCGGGTGAGCAGGCAGCTAGTTGGCTAGCCGGCAGGCAGCTAGTTGGCTAGCCGGGCGGGCAGCTAGGTGGGTAGCCAGGCGGGCAGCTAGTTTGGTAGCCAGTCGGGCAGCTAGATGGGGAGGGCCGTCGGGCGCAGGGTGGGTAACCAGTTGGGTTTGGGGAGGCAGCTTTGGTGGGTAGCCAGTCGGGGCGGGGGGGCAGCCCAGGTGGGTGGCCGGGCGGGCAGCTAGGTGGGTAGCCAGTCGGGCAGCTAGGTGGGTAGCCAGTCGGGTGGGCAGGCAGCTAGGTGGGTAACCAATCAGGCGGGCGGGCAGCTAGGTGGGATAGCCAGTCGGGCAGCTAGGTGGGTAGCCGGGCGGGGAGCTAGGTGGGTAGCCAGCCGGGTGGGCGGCAAGTAGGTGGATAGCCAGTCAGGCAGCTAGGTAGGTAGCCAGTCGGGCGGGCGGACAGCTAGGTGGGTAGCCAGTCGGGCAGCTAGGTGGGTAGCCAGTCGGGCGGGCGGGCAGCTAGGTGGGTAGCCGGGCGGGCAGCTAGGTGGGTAGCCAGTCGGGCGGGAAGACTGCTAGGTAGCTAGCCGGGCGGGCAGCTAGCCGGGCGGGCAGCTAGGTGGCTAGCCGGGCAGTTGGGTAGCCGGGCGGGCAGCGTTCCCCTCCTTCCGTCCCTCATACAGCCGGGGGGAGAAGTGGGCCTCCCCCCCAGTTCTTGCTGGATCGCTGCTGAGAGGAGGTCCTGGCTCTCGGCTCAGCTGCACTCCAGTCAGAAAACTTCTACTTACATGAGCCCTGCGCGTGCTGTAGCCGGAGCCGGGCCCGCCTCCTCTGTGGGCGGGATGTGAATAATTTGAATCTGTGAGGCCCCGCCCCTTGGGGCGGAGCTTCACAAATTCAAATTGTTCCGCATCCTGCCGCTGAGCACACAGCGTGGCGCGGAGACAGAGAGAGGTGGGCCCGGCTCCGGCTACAGTGCGCCCAGGACTCATGTAAGTAGAAGTTTCCTGACTGGAGCGCAGCTGAGCCGAGAGCCAGGACCTCCTCTCAGCAACGATTCAGCAAGAACTGTGGGGGGCCCCACTTCTCCCCCTGGCTGTATGAGGGACGGAGGGAGGGGAACGCTGCCCGCCTGGCTACCCAATTGCCCGGCTACCCACCTAGCTGCCCGACCGCCCGACTGGCTACCCATCTAGCTGCCCGCCCGACTGGCTACCTACCTAGGTGCCCGCCCGCCCGGCTACCCACCTAGCTGCCTGCCCGGCTACCCACCTAGCTGCCTGCCCGGCTAGCCACCTAGCTGCCTGCTCGCCCGACTGGCTACCCACCTAGCTTCCCGCCCGCCTGACTGGCTACCCACCTAGCTGCCCGCTACCCATGACCTTCTACCCCCTAGCTGGGCCCACCCCCCTACCCACCTAGCTTGCCCGCCGCCCGACTGGCTAACCCACTAGCTGGGCCCCACTGGCTACCACCTAGCCCCCCCCCGGGTACCCACCTAGCTGCCCGACCGGCTTACCCACTAGCTGCCGCCCCGCCGGCTACCAAACCCAGCTGCCCGCCCGCCCTCTACCCACCTAGCTGCCCGCCCGGCTACCCACCTAGCTCCTGCCCCCGTTTCCCTGCGCCCCCCTCCCCCCCCCCCCCCCCCCGGGGCAGCAGTGGGCATGCTTGGGCTGGGAGGCCGGGTTGCTGGGGGTGGGGTTTGAGGGGAGGATGGGGGCCCAGAAGCTTCAGCTGTATGGGACCCCAAAATTTCTGTTGGCGGCTCTGCCAATATTACACAAAACATACAGGTGAATAAGAGAGAACACTATATGTTATTGAAGCTTATTGAGTATACTACAAAAGGAACCACTGTCCTTTCACTGTCTCAGTGTAACCCAAAATGATTTCCTGTACCCAAAAATGCAAAATCCTCAATACATTTTGAATTAAGTTATTACAGCAATAAATTTGTTATTGGATCACAGTTCGCCAGGTGCCTGGTAGGTCATATATATAGCCAGGTCCATCTGTCATCTATGCAGTTTGCCATTGTGATCAAGTAATATGTTTTCAGCATGGATGTCATGCCATGGAACTAAGGGAGACATGAAGGAAGGCGCTTCGAAGTGAATTGTTGAGTCTCGTTTTCAGTGTATAATGCGCCTGAATGTATGAAAGTGGTTTTTGTGTGATTATAAATGAGGTCTTAAGTTCGACACACCTCGCCTATGTGTTTGGCGCATTATGGAACTTAGCCGGGTTAGTAAAAAGGCATAGTAGGCGGAAAAAAGTCATTAGAAAAGCTTGTCATGTAGAAACATGGAAAGGGGCTTGCTTGGGGGACCACAATCCAACAAGACCCTTTCTGGCTTTCCTTTCCGTAGTAAAAAAAGGCTGAGACAGCAAAAATAAATTTCAAATTTAAAGTTAAAAATTAATAAAATCTGAACAACAATATCAGTGGGTTATTTAATGTAAAATTAGTTTTAAATTCTATTAAACTTAAATACATTTTATCGGAGATATTTTTATATTTTTGGGGTATTATATATTTTTAAATTAATTTTATATCATAACTTTTTTATTAAATTTAAATAATTTAATTTTACATAGTATGAAAATTATTATAAATTACTTTTTATTATTGTACTGGTGTTGATAAATTAGGAAACATTTTTTTTCCCTAACAGTAATGCTATGTCTACACTGCATCAGAGAAAAAACGGCCCTTAAAGCGGCCGTTCTCTCTCTGATGCAGGACCGCGGCTTTTGTCACGCTTTGTGCAAAAGACGCGGCCGCTTCTCGTTTTCCCGACGTCCCTCATACAATAGCATTGTATGGGAAGACGTCAAGAAGACGAGAAGCACTGGCGTATTATACAACATGTTGTATAATACGCCGCTGCCGAAAGACGGGCAGAGAAAAGACAAGCTGTGTAGACAGCAACTCGTCTTTTCTATTGCCGGCTATGGGACCGCACTGACGATCGTATCTCCGGCGCTTTTAAAAACCGAAAAGCGCCGGAGATACGATCGTAATCATGTGCAGTGTGGACATAGCCTAAATCTAGCTCCACTTCAACTCCTCAGGCAGACCACATTGAGATGGGTCTGCCTGTTCGAGCAGTAATGCGCCTAGTTTTGCCGAACGACATTCATATATGTGTTGTATATTACAACACGCCTCCATAACGCCCCAGAATGCCCCCAAAACGCCCCCTCATGTTAGGCACATTAGAAAGTGTTGAGTTTTACGAACAATAGGCATTAGACATAGTTGCCGACTCACTTAGGCGCATTTTACGCCAGAAAAGGGTGAAAAAGCCGATCATACATGTCTCTCTAAAGGGGACATATATGAACTTCGGCGAGTCAAAGTACATTGATTCACGATTTTTGGGGTGAAAACTGCCAGTGATGTATGCCGTTGGCCCAAGTGCGCTCATAAATGCGGTGTAAACTTTGACGCCTCCGGCAGAAAAAAAACCCATTGAAATAGGTCTGCCTGTCAGAGCTGTAATGCGCCTCACTTTGCCGACCCACATTCATGCATGCGTCGAAGTTTTCTAATGTGGTGCGTCCCGCCCCAGAACGCCCACAGGACACCCCTTCATGTTAGGCACATTACAAATTGACGAAGCTTTCGCAGAATGCACCTAACACATAGGGTAGGTGAGTCCGACAGCGGAGCTGGCACAGTGAGGCGCATTATACGCCAGAAAAGAAGTGAAAAGCCCGATCATACATGTCCCCCTAAATGTTTTGTGGACCAGAAAATATGATAGCATATGAAAGCATAGTTCTCGTTATCAGGTTGCTCCTGTCCTCACAGACACTCACCATCTTTCCCATGTTACTAAATAGAGATCTCCTTCTTTGTGCTGCTATACAGTTTGGATCACAGTCTAATTAGACCTGCAAGACCTTTGTTGATGTCACAGTAATATGACAAAAGTCCTGGAAAGGCTAATTACACCTACACTTCAGGTAGGGAATTGGCCCACATATATAAATACTGCCCTTAATATGTCATGTTACCAACCCTTCACATGGTTGGAATATTTCTGTTACAAACTGACACAGCACACGCTAAGGCAATTATATATGGGATATGCAGAATGGAAATATTACATTTGTATAACAGATTTTTATTTTTCTTGCTATACATCCTAAAATCATGTTTGCTTTTTTAGCTTCTGCTAAACATAATGTCTTAATTTACTCTGTCTGTGAATCCTTTTTTTCTTATGTTGATCTTCAGCTGTATTCCATTTAATGTATACTTATTCCTACATTTACTGCAGCCGAAGCGCATTACTTTACATTCGCTAGCTGTTCCAGCACAGATGCACACATATGCTCTAATCTCCTCATTATTTGTCATTTTAATGATGGATCCTTGAAAACCTACTCATCAATTATATGCATTTATTTTTTTACAGGTTCAGCTAATACACTATAATCATGAGCTGTACACAAATGTAACAGAAGCAGCAAAAAGTCCAAATGGTCTAGTGGTTATATCCATATTTATAAAAGTGAGTACATTTGTTTGCTGCGGTTTTCATTAGCATAATTGGAATTTCATTCAGTGAAGGTCAAATATGCTGAACAACATAATCAAAACTGTTCCCAGCAAAGAAAATGAATTTCAGGGCTTCTTGTTATCTACATATGTTCAAATGTATAGAAAAAGGATTTTTTATACTATATTATAGAAGTGTTTGTTGAATTGTTGTGTTGGGTTTTCAAATGGAAATTTCTAAATAGCCAATATTTTAAATAAAAGTGAACTTTTATAATGTAAATTTTATCCTGGCAGATATTGTGGAATCACCAGAATGGTGAGGATGTTCATCGAGCTGTTTTACTTTGGGGAAAATACACAAATTACAGATATGACACTAGCAATGTTTAATAGCTGAACGTTCTGGCTTCATGAAACACATTTGAAATGCATTAAATATTTTAATTGATTACAGGTGTTTTTCCTAATAAAGTAAAGGAAAAATTATGGAATCTTCAACACAAGATGAGAGTTAATATTTTGTTGCTTCTCTTGCTTTTCTGATGACTGATTTCTCAAAAGGGTGCAAGTTCCGCATTAGGAAGAGGCACCATGAAGGTGGCCTAACTCTTTCTTTTAAATGTATTTAAATATATTTAAAATTTTTAAGGCATAAATTTACTAATGCTAAACATTCTACATCAGGCTGCTTCCAACTTTGTTGAACAACAGTGCCAGATAATTACCAATTAAAATTTTCATTGAAATTGACTATTCACTGTCCATGCCATTGAGTTGTTATATTATATGCTTTTACCATTGAAAGGGGAAAAATGTCTCCTTGAGGAGAGGAGCCAATAAATTGGTCGGTGTGAGGGTTTACTTGCTATTCAGACCTCACTGACTGCTTTGCATAAAGCAAAGGCTTATGGGAAAAGAGCTGAGGAGCTCACAGGAGCCTAGCAATGTGAAAGGGATTTGAGCCAAACCAGTTAAGTTCGACTACAGACAGCTGTTTCGGGGTATTTGCCCCACGTCAGTGCAGTGTAGAACTTACTTATGCTTTTACCATATTATTATCATCATGATTAGAGATAGGTGAATTTCTCAAAAATTCGATTCGGTGACTTAGCCAAATTTTCCAACAAAATTCGTTTCGGTCTGAATTACTTCGTGACGAATCGCGTTAAAAAACAGCTATTTCCAGGCTGCATAGAGCCTGCAGGGTGCTGTAGAACGTTGTGCCATGCTTAAATATGCATTGGTCTTCATACAATGTTGTGTTTTAGTATGAATCGCACATGTCTGCCGACGCTCTTAGAATCGCTTCACTATAAAATTCCCTGGGCACTTAAGAGGGCAATATTGACCAAAAAACTCAAGCGGTAATGTAGCCTGATAATGTCATGGCAGCGCCAGCTGGAAAAGAACAAGCTGAGGGCTCAGGTGGCAACATCAGTGACAGTGTGGAGGTGAAGGCGGCAGCCACAGCAGCATGAGGTCAGAGAGTGGCACAATGACACAGTGTGGAGCTCACGGCAGCAGCAGCATGAGGTCAGAGAGTGGCACAATGACACTCCGGAGGTGGCAAAAACAGGAGTAGGCCACAGAGTGGCACAATGACACAGTTGGAGGCACGCAGCACCACAGCGCAGCATGAAGTCAGCAGTGGCAAAATGACATTCGGAGTGGCAAAACAGTAGTAGGCCACAAGTGGCAAAAATTGACAGAGTGGGTGGATTGACGGCGGGAGAAACAACACAGCAGCAGAATGATTCAAGAGGGGCACAATGACACAGTTGGATTTCAGGCACCAGCAAAGCACAGCAGCATACATTCTGGAGGGGGAAAAACAGTAGTAGGCCACAGATGGCACAATAAACAGACAGTGGGGGTCATGGCAGCATGGGGTCAAGAGTGGCACAATACCAGTGTGGGGGGCACGGCAACAGCCACAGCAGCAGCATGGGGTCAGCATGGCACAATACATTCGGGTTTGGGAAAAAACAGGAGAAAGGCCCACAGAGTGGCACAATGAACAGAGTAGAGGTCAAGGGGGCAAGCCACAGCAGCAGAAAAGGGGGTCAAAGGGGCAAAAGACTTTCTGGGGGTGGCAAAACGTAAAACCACAAGTGGCAAAATGAAAAAGAGTGGGGGTGAGGGCGGGGAGCAACAGCATGAGGTCAAGAAGGGGCACAATGACAGGGTGTGGAGGGCACGCAACAGCCACGCAGAAAGCATGAGCAGAGATGGCACACTGACACGTGGGGATTTCACGGTACCAGCAACACAGCGCAGCATGGGGTTAGAGTGGTACAATGACAGAGTGTGGAGGGGGTGGCAATACCAGTCCCTGTAAAGAGGGTTTGGGTGGCAGAGGGAAAAAACTGTCACAATGTGGGGCACCAGGCGGGTGGCGGCATCAAATAGTGGCTTAGGCAGTATTTGAACCCAACCATTCTCACAGTTTGGGGTCGGGCATGGCTGATTAGTCTGACGCTAAGGCTTTGGGGGTGGAAAATCCGGGCCGATCCACGCCTAAATCACTTGACAAAGGTCAGTCGTCCCCATTTCCTTGGACAAGGGGGGTTCTCCTTGGGGTAACGAATGCCCCTGCCGCACTGAACACCCCGCACGATCCACATTACTGGCCGGGGCAGGACAGCTTCTCCACGCAAACCCTCGGCAAGTTGCGCAAACACCTTTGGGGCTCCCCAGTAGCCCGGGGATCTTCAACGGGGGGGGCAGAGTGCTGTCCAAGTGGGCCAACCACCTGTTGTTGGGGACTGCTCCAGTCCTGCTGCTGCTGCTGGCGACTCCCTCCCACTAGGGGGGTGGGGGAAGCGCTCATCAGTGACTCCAATTTGGTTGCTGAGTGGACGGGGTACTCCTCCTACACCCCCCCCCCCCCCTTCCCCCAACCTTTGGCAGTATAGGGTTAGCGCGAAGAACCCCCCGGTCAACTGCAGAGAGGGACGAGCCCCCGCACATAGGCAGCCCAACGACTTTGGGGGTTTTTCCCTATATATTTTTGAGTTTGCCCCCTCTCAGCGCGGGGAAAAAAGGCTCCCAGCCAGGAAAATCTGCGTCCCCGCGCCATCTGCACAAGTAAACCCCAGGGGCTCCTGCCTCCATCCCACTGTATACTGCCATGGTGCTTGCGGTCATCTGCCGCTCTTCCCATCCCATCACCTCCCCCAGCTTCCCCCCCTCCTCTCTTGTCACCTTGGGGAGAAAAACCACTCTTTCACCAGACAAGCTCTGCTCCAATTCCTCCTCCTCCTCCATTCAGCCCACCGGACTCATGTGGCCGCAAGATTAGTCCCACTCTCCCTCCCCTGCCCAAACAGATTTTTCAGCATTTTCCAGGACATAAGCGTGGGAAAGACGTTATTCACCCGTAGTCCTGGGAACTGAAAATAAGTCCCTCCTCGAATGGGCCCCAGCAAACGGCAGGTGCCGATGAGTGCCACTGGCTGACATCAAAGTTCACAGGGATACTCCCCCTCCTCCTGGATCATCATAAAATAGTTAAGGGCCTTTCTCTTTCAAAAAAGTCGGCCAACATTGCAACGGGAAATTTCCAACGGGTGGAAAAATCACATATCAATGTGTTGGGGGGGGCCGTTCTGCCGCTCAACTCAGGAGGGTTTTCCCTTTTGTAGGAATGGATGAAGTGCATGCCATTCCGGCCATTTTCAGAATCTTCTGAAGATGGGAAAAACTTCAAACCTTTTCACAAACCGATTGAACACGGCGCCTGCAGGGCGCATGGACCATCCCCCCTCGGTGCAGCACGGACACCCTGTTCTCCCTTTCCTCACCCCTTTTCCGATTTGCGTTGGGGGGAAAAGCCCACATCATTTCTTGCTGCTGACCGGAGCATTTCTTCCCTGTGTGACTTGTTCGCCGAGGCAAGCAGGTGTAGAACTGCTGACAAAACCGCTGTGCCCACACATGTGGATGATGAGCATACTTGTGGGGCTGAAGGGGTGGGGGAGGGGGAGGGGCAGACATTGGCAAGAGCCGCAGTTTTGCAAAGTAAGGGGAAAAAGCGGGGTCTCCTCTCCAAGTTGTTGGTGTGCCCGGGCAGGAAGCACATTCACCCCCTGGGCCGTAAAGGACATGTACGGGCCCCTGACCGTAGTACAGTCTCAGACGTCCCCGCTGCCGTGCACCTTGGAACAAACCGATAAGCCAAGGACTGGCCCCCCTTTCTTTCTACATATTTATGAAGTGCGGTACTGCCTTTTTGGAACTCTCCATCTCGGCTCGGCACAAGCCATTAGTTCTCTGAACGGTGCAGAGTCCACCATTTGGAAAGGGAGAGACTGCAGTACCAAAACCTTGGACAGGAGCACGGTCAGCTTCTGCATCTTAAGATGGTTGGACACATACTGTTGTCTCGTTGCAATCGCATCGCTGAACGACTGCTGGCGGCATGAGTAGCGAGGAGCAGGAGCATCTGGACCGGGAAATGATGGAAAAGAGAAACAGCTCCCTTCTGCAGAGGTGGTGGAGCCTTGACTGGCTGCAATGGCATGTGTGCCACTGGGCGCTGCTGTTGCGGCGGCAGGATGGACCACCACATCTGAGCCACGTTTCTTCCAGGCCACCGTATGGTAACGCTGCATGTGTTGACGCAGGGCCGTGGTACCAACGTTAGCTCCCTGGCCACGCTTCACTTTCTGCCCACAGATTCTACATATACCCATACTCGGCTCCTCCGTTGTTTTAGCAAAGAACTGCCACACCGCCGAGTAGCTGATTTTACCGCCAACGCTCCACACTGAGTAACTACTAACACCGCTGCCTCGCTGAGCTCCTGTGCCGCTACTTTCTTGGACCTGCGATGCGGGTTTTCTACCCCGTGGCCGCTTGGCCCCCGACCTCACACTGCTGCTACCCTGCTGACTCAGGGCCACACAACCCACTTGCGGGCTGCGCCGCTGCCTAAACGCGCAAGCTGACGCCCCTCTTCTCCTGACGATGATGAAGCCCTTGGTTCACCCGGCTCCCAAGTGCGATCGGCTACATCATCATCTATTTGTGTTTCATCGTCACTGCGGTCCCATCACCGTTTTTGGGTATGCAGGGCTACCCCTCACAACATGACCTCCCATGCCACTCTCCACATCTATACTTTGCTGCCTACTGCAAGAAGCAGGGGATATTTGCCCTATATCTTCGCTGCCACGTAGATGCTGAATGCCCTTCTCAAATTGTTCATCCTCGCTATATAGTGGCGCTGAGCCCACACCACATAGTAGATCTCTGGCTGAGGAACCGGAATGGGACAGAGGCGGTTGAGGACAGGTGAGGCCGCTGACCCGCCCCCCGGGCCATGCCCACTAAGGTTGTGTCTGACGTTCCCCCCGACTCTTGGCTGGGGTTGTCAGATGTCATCTGGGAGGAAGTGGATGACCTGGGTCAACCAATAAGAACCATTGGGTTGCTGAACAACACACGGCTGCTAAATGACAGCGGCAGTTCTGGCCTCACAGAGTGACCCCTACTACGACGTCCCCTTGTTGTGCTGCGACCTGTGCACGCTCCAGGAATGTTTGTGCCACTCCCACTCGCAGGTGAAGAGCCTGCCACCTCTCTGTCGGACATACTGTTTGTTCTAAAAGGGTACAGACACTGTTTGATGAAGATATCTGTATATGATAAATACACACCTTTGTATTTAACTCCAATGAACCCACTAACAAGCTTGAGTAACCCTTGGATATAAATTGCGCTCCACAAATGGGCAGGAAAAATTTACTTGTATGTGCTGTTTAAAAACAATGTGTATTTTACTGATAATAAAAGCATAAACAGGCTTAATTAACCTTCGGATATGAATTATGCTATAAGCAAAATTTCTTCTTTGGCGGTGAAAAAGAACGTTTCTTTTACTGACCACAACAGTAGAACAACGTTTAAATTTAAAACCCCTTTGGATCTAAATTGCGCAAAAGAAATGAGCAACCAAAAATTACCAGCTTTGTAGCGTGTTAAAATGGCATGTATTTTACGGTACACTACAACAGAAAAACTTGTAATTAACCTTCGGTTATGAATTATGCTACAGGAAAATGTCTTTTTTGGCGGTGAAAAAGACGGTTTCTTTTAGTGACCACAACAGCAGAACAACGCTTAATTAAAACCCCCGGATTTTAAAAATTTGCGCAAAAGAATTGAGCAGCCAAAAAAGAAGTGGTATTTGTATTGTAAAAACGCTGTTTCTTTAAATGAATACAACAGGAACAGGCTTAGATCCCCCTTGGATATTCAATGCGCTGTGAGCAGATAGCAATAAAATGTATATGCAGCTGCACTGGACGCACACTGGACTTCACATCCAATACCCACAAAAATCAGAAATAGAACTTAAGAGAAGCAGTCTCTGAGACAAGCTGTGGACAACCCCCAAAAATCGCTGTATAAAAAGGAGTTTCTTTAGTATGAGATATCATAAGCAGCCGCGGCAGCACCTTTCCCTAATCAGTACAGTGAGAGCGGTATGAGCTCCCAGCGTCGCGCCCGGACTTTTATAAGTCGGTGGCTTTACAGAATCCCCCCGGTCCTCTGATTGGGGTTAAACTCTGCACATGTCATGTAGGTTACGCCTTTCTTCCTCCCAGAGTTCTTTGCCCCATGTAACGCCATGTGCTCGCAGGCATTTTATCAATCAAAAGCACGCTTCGTTCCCGCGAAGCACCCCAAACTTCGACTTCGTTCAGAATCGAAGTTTTCCTGAAATTCTAAACTAATTCCACTTCATTAGAATCGATTCGCCCATCTCTAATCATGATATATTCAAAGCTCAAAGGAAGAGAGCTTGGATTCCAGCGCCTCCTACATGAAAGAACATTCCTTAGAGTCACATCTGGCCCACCAAAGAGTCTTGAAGCATGACTAGGAGATTGAAACCAGGCCCGTTGATATATTATTAACTACATCTTATCTGGGAGTCTTGTTTACAACCATATTTTTCTATTTGTCGATGATTGCTGTATTCACTGATTACTTAGGTGCTCATCCCCTTCATGTAACTCCTTTTGTGCCTCACAGTTTTCATCATGTTCTTTGTGCTTAGTTATGGATGTTTTTATTTTTTTACATATTAATAAAATCTGCATTATATTGTACATCGGTTACATAGTTTGTAAGGCTGAAAAAAGACAAGACGTCCATCCAGTTCAACCTATTTTGCTAAAGTGTGGTTAAAGTGTTGATCCAGAGGAAGGCAAAAAAAACAATGAGGCAGGAGCCAATTGTCCTAATTTTAGGGAAAAAATTTCTTCCCGACTCCAATCTGGCAATCGGAATAATCCCTGGATCAACGACCCCTCTCCAGAATTCTAGGCACTATAACTTGTTATATTATTACGCTCCAGAAATGTATACAAACCCTTTTTGAACTCTGTTATTGAATTAACCATGACAAGTTCCTCTGGCAGAGAGTTCCACAGTCTCACTGCTCTTACTGTAAAGAATCCCTGTCTATGTTTATGTAGAAACTTTCGTTCCTCAAGACGTAGAGGATGCCCCCTTTGTTCTTGATACAGTCCTGGGTATAAATAAATCTTGAGAGAGATCTCTATATTGACCTTTAATATATTTCAACATATTTATTATGTCCCCCTGAACCGTCTTTTCTCTAAACTAAATAACCCTACCCTTGCTAATCTTTCTGGGTATTGCAATCCATCCAGTCCTTTTATTATTTTTGTAGACCGCCTTTGTATCTGTTCAAACTCTACAATATCTTTCCTTTGCACTGATGCCCAAAACTGTACACAATATTCCATGTGTAGTCTAGCCAGTGACTAATGTAATGGGTGAATAATGTTCCCATCATGTGCATCTATGCCCCTTTTAATACAACCCATGATCCTATTTGCCTTGGCAGCTGCTGTCTGACACTGGCTGCTACAATTAAGTTTACTGTCCACCAGGATTCCCAAGTCCTTCTCCATGTCACTTTTACCCAGTGTTTTTCCATTTAACATCTAATCGTGTAATGGACTTTTCCTCCCCATGTGCATAACCTTGCATTTATCTGTGTTAAACCTCATCTGCCATTTCTTTGCCCAGGACTCCAAATTATCCAGATCCCTTTGTAATAACACATTATCCTCTATTGTGTTGATTACTTTACGGAGCTTAGTATCGTCTGCAAAGATCAATATTCTACTGTGCAATCCATGTGTAAGATCATTAATGAAAATATTAAAGAGGATAGAGCCCAATACTGTCCCCACTGTCAACAGGGATCCAGTCGAGTATATACTGTTAATTAATACCCTTTGTTTTCTATCAGTGAGCCAGTTGCTTACCCACTTGCACACATTTTCCCCCAGTCTAAGCATTCTCATTTTACTTACCAACCTTTTATGTGGCACCGTATCAAATGCTTTAGAAAAATCTTGATAAATGACATCCAATGCTTCACCCCAATCCAGTCTAGAACTAACTTCCTCATAGAAGCTGATGAGATTAGTTTGACAAGACCGATCCTTCATAAATCACTAGATCACTAGATTTGTATAGGATTGACCATTATCTTTTGTCTTACTCTGTTAGGTTTCAATCTTGAAAGAGTTTTGTAATCCTTTTGGTTGTTTTAATCGAGACTCTTTAGCTGCAGCCATGTTTTCTTTCACTTGGCTAATTCTCTGACTCAGTAAGATCTGTTAGTAGATCTTTCCATTTAAAAGTGGTTTTCCATGTTAATTTTGTAAAATAAATGTATGCAAGTGCTGCAGTGGTAAAATAAAAAAAGACTGATACACAGCTGTCCATAGCTCCATTCCAGCACTGTTGCTCTCTGCCGTGTCCTCGAGTCTTCTGTTTACTTCTTGGTCCTGGTAGTGAGAACATCATTGCTGCAGCCACTTATTGGCTGTGGTCACTTGACATTCCCTAAAGTCCCCATGTGGAAGTGAAGGGATCATCATGTCAGTCAATGTGCATGATGATATTTCAACACTCAGAACCAAGAAGTAAACAAAATACCAAGGAAGAAAGCAGATGGCGGCAGTGCTTGAACTATTCTATTGCATTTGTTAGGGATGTTCGGGGCAGGTGAGCAGAAATGGAAGGAAAAAAGTGAACCTGAAGGCTAAGCCCCCCCCAATGCTGGTCCTGCCTACTTGCTCGGCCGGCCCTATATGGCTGGCTGCAACTGGGCCACAGTCCCTACACTGGTAAAGTACACACAGAAGACAGACAAGACATACAAACAGAAAAGAGTAGTCAGGCAGTCCGGGTCAAAGGCCAGAGCGGGCAAACAAGTACCAAAACATGAGGCAAGAGAAAAGTCAGTAGACAAGCAAAAAGATCAAGGAACCAAGCAGACAATAAGCGCACACCAGGTCAAGAAGATCTATCACTGGCAAAAGTGACAACAAAGGCGGAGTAATAAATAGGAAGCCAGGGACACGGTCCAGAATGTGATTGGGCTGGATCCCTGGAATCTTAGACAGAGACTAGAGGTGGAGACGTCTGTCAATCATAACATCCAAATTAACCCGTTGTCACGATACTAGTGGATACAGCTGGAATCCAATGGCATGGACTGGCTTGAGCACAGCGAAGGCAATTGCAGACTGGAACAGGAGACAGTAGATTTGGCGACTGGATCCAGACGAGGTTAGGAGAAG
The DNA here is from genome assembly GCA_025379985.1 of Phyllomedusa bahiana. Taxonomy (NCBI): domain Eukaryota; kingdom Metazoa; phylum Chordata; class Amphibia; order Anura; family Hylidae; genus Phyllomedusa; species Phyllomedusa bahiana. The sequence goes on from JAODAL010003222.1 coordinate 21,759, forward strand.
CTCAGTAGTGATACGTAGGTATCGGAGGTTTGCAGGGTAAACCGCAAGGTGAGGAACTAACAAGAAAGCAAGTTCCAGGCTAGAGGACTGCAAGCAGGAGCTAAGCACAATACTCAAGCAATGAGCAACAGGCTTGAGGAGTTTATATATGCTGACAACAGGAAACAGGAAACAAGATGGCACCCAGCTGAGACACGATCCACCATCTTGACTGAGGGCAAACTTAAGGGCAAACACAGTAAACAAGTTCCAAGTCATAGCAGGAGATTCCTGACACCCGTGCAGTCCAGGACAGAAACAACAGACGGATGTGTCAAGAAACCAATTAATAAAGCAGAGTGTCTAGGGCTGTGTTCAGACCGAGCTGTAAACAGAGCTTAACAGCGCATCCTCTGCCGTATGCTGCAGAGAGGGGATGTCACAGAGGCCCTAAAAGGTGCAGATATGACAGTATCACCAGCATTTTTTTTTCTTTCATTAACATGGTATGGCAGAGCGACCTTAGGTGGTCGCATGGTGCTGCCACTAGATGGTGTACATCAGGGGACCTGGTAAAAACGTGCCACCGAGACCATGCTCTCGGTGGGGGAAGCCAGGTGTTGTCGGTCAGCTACATTAGGTTGCTGACACTCATATGTTGTATGGCTGATGTCCAGCCATTATGGTTTGGCTTTCCCGTAACAGCTGGAGTGGGGTGGGTGGCTGTTCCCACGTTCCCATGTTCCCACATTCCAGTTCCAGGATTTACCAGGCCTATAAAAAGCCTGTCTCTCCAGGTGATCAGGGGGCATGGTCTGCTAGCAGGCAGTGCAGCAGAGGAGCTGGAGAGAGGCTCTGGCCCCTGGAAGCTTGAGGGAAGCCAATACTGGACCGAAGAGTACAGTGTGTTTGGTGCTGGATGTTAGGTGCAGACCACAGATAGACAGGGATGACCTTTATGTGTTGTTAGTGGCCAGATGGCTGAGGTTTATTTTTGATGCTATTTTGAATGCTGTGAACCTGTGGTGGAATATGGCTTAAACCATAAAGAAGCCTTTGTCAGTGTGCCATTTGCTTACCAGAGCGGCGATCCTGTGAGTGAAGGACCCTGGGGCAGTCAAAGATGGCGGCCAGACGAGAGTGAGTCCTTACAATGGATACAGACTTTTACTGAAGACTCATTTGCATTTTTAGACTTGTGCTAGTATTTGTTTTTGATTTTCCATATTTGGTAATTGAACATCGATCACCAAATTTTTGCTTTACTTGATCTGGAAAAACCTGTATCATAACTAAAAGGACTTACTTTGTTTGAGGTTTTTTTTCAATTCAGAATGTTCAGCTATTAAATTTTGTTTTGTGTCCTATCAGTGATTTGGGAATCTACAACAAATTAATTACAGCCGGAAGACCATGCTCTAAGTGTTGTGATTTTTAAAAAAATGTTTCCAGGGCGTGAAAAAATATGGTTGAAGGGCCATTTAGTCCTATGTAGTTTGTATGTCCACTACGAAATCATTACCTAGGACACTGCAGCATGCTCAGGACATATTAATAGTAAGGGAAATTGGATTCCATTTTTGGCTGCTTATATGAAGCATAGTACTTTACAAAGAATATATAATGGACTTGGCCAAATAAACAGTAGACTAATGTACACTGTTGGGCCGCACTCACATCACCTTATGGCCTCTTTTCGTTGTATTGAAGGATACAACGAAAGGAGGCCATAGTGTGATGTGAATGGGGCCCAACAGGACACCATGAAAACAATTTCCACAACAAATACCGCAAAAGGCCATCAAAATTTTCTTTTTCACATATGATAACCAATATTTGACAATTATATGTATTTTTTTAATTGGGTGGTTGTTGTTTTTTTAATATAATTTTTTTAAGTTCCCCTATGTATATTACTTTTTCTGACTTTGCTTCTGTGAGCTCTGATAGCACAGCAGTGAGATGATTGCTTTATGGTCCTTCTTTGTCTCCACCTATGACCTGAAAGGTGTTATTCTTCTCAGTAATGACCTGAAACGGGGGTTTTTTTTGGGTTTTTTTTGAGGGTGCAGAAAGTTGCGCCCCTTCCGGGCCAAAGCCTAAGGCTATGTTCACAAGGCAATTTCAGGGAATTTTTCAGTAGCCCCCCCAATTTCGCCGGGGTGGTTTGGGAGGCCTGGCACCCCAAAAAAATCAGCGGGGGGGGGGGACCAACAGGCCCCCCTTTCCCATAGGGGCTGTATTACTTTTTTGGTGCGTTTTGGCCGGGGAATAAATGACCCTGTCGTTATCTCCCCCTCGAAAAATACGATCATTTTTGTACGAGCGGGGGGGGGGAGGCCATAATCCATAGTTTCTAAGAGAAAAGGGGGATTTCCATAAGATTGGGGGGAAATTTCCCCTCGTATTAGAGCGCAGTACGCTCGCAAAACGTGGGGGAATTTCGCCCCAAATTTTAAACCATGTGAATTTTAGCCTAAGGGGCCCCAAAAAAACCCCCCTTTCCAATAAGAAGAACCCCGTAAATTTTAAAAGGGCACATGGGTTAAAAAGTGGGGGCGTTTAACTATTTTTTGCATCAGGGCCCCGGAGCTTAAATTTCGCCTCTGACCTGAAACCCCCCGCAGTGCAAAAAAAAAGTTTATCAATTATGCTTTTTATGTATTGCTTACCTTTTATCCCTGTGTTTAAAGGGTTTTTCCCAAGGGTTTTTTCCCTCTTTCCTGAGAAAAAATAGGGGGATATTAGGCCATTTCCCACTATTTGTAATGACCCATATTTGAGATAAGCCCTTTATAAAATTTTTGAGTAGGGTTAGTCGATTTTGCGTTCAGGAGTATTATTTCTCAGCTAGAAAAAACACAATATCGCTTTTGTAATTTTTTTTTTCCCCAGAACCCTTCCCAAAATTAAAAAAAAAAATTTAAACAAAAAATCTAAAAAAAAAAAAAATAGTGGGTTTTTTCAAAAATGCTCCTTTCTGTTTGGGAAATATCCCCTTTTTTGGGCTTTTCAATTTTGCATAATATTGTTTTTCTATTTTATAAGTTTTTAAATTTTAAATTGGTTTTTTTATCTTTAAGGTAACAGATTCATCCAATCCCTTTCTTAATCGAATGCTCAACAGGGACACTATAACAAGAATAACATATAAAAGTAAGTATGATAACTCTTTTAACCCCCTTTAAAAACCTTTAAAGGCCTTTTAATTTAAAAAGAAATTTTTTTTTGCTTTTGACTTCCTGCGGGTTTTTAAAGTCGGGAAAAATTTGTTATTTTTTTCCCTGATGAAATTGGGGGGTTTTGGGGGTTTTTTATGGGCAGAAAAGCTGTATTTTTTGGGGGTATAGTTTCAGTTTACAAATAAAAAAATGTAATTAAAAAAAAACTGAAACTGCATAGCTCGATAGATTAAATCTTCCAAAATTAATTTTGGTGTGTGGTTTTTTGTGTGTGGTTTGGGGTTTTTTTTTTTGTAAAGTAGGGCAAAATAAATTTTTTTTTAAAAAAAATTTTTTATTTTTTCCACACTTTTTTAAAGCCCATTAAGGGATAACTATTACACCTTTTTAACACTTAGTAATATATTAGCATACTCCTGTATGCTAATAAATTACACTCTGTGTCAGTACAAAACTGGCTGCTATCAGGGCAACTCACGGTGTGCTCTGACAGCAGGCATACTATGCAGCGCCCTGGGTATTCTATTTTCCCAGGATTGACTGTTATAAATATTTTATATTTATTTTATATATAAATTTAATAATATATATATATTATATATATTTTAATATATATATATATTTTGTAAGGTGGAAACAGCGGGAAGGGTGTACAATGGAGTGTACATCCGGCCCGTGTCCGGTATGCACCTTTCAGGGGTCAAACACATCCCCAAAGGGGTGGAGATTGGGGGAAAATAAAAGGGCCAAACTTCAATAGGGTCGAAGTTTAACTTTGCATATGTTTAACAGCGTAATTGTTGTATGGTTCACCCCTTTCCCACGGTGGGGTTTTCATTGGGAGTGAGCATAGAGCAGGGGGGGGTGCTCATTTCCCCATGACTCCACCCCGGGGTTTACCTGGGTATAAAAGTCAGGGTAAGTGACATGGGGGTTTTAAAACCCCTGGCTACCTTAAAGCCTTGGGTGGAGTCTGCGGGAAAAACCAGCGGGGGTGAACTTGCAGAGACAGTAAGTGACCTCTGTTATTAGAGCCCGACGGGCAGGGTTTTTTTTTGTTTGTGTTTGTGCATCCCTTCCCGGTGTCTTTTGTTTGTGTAAATAAATCGAAGCCCTGTATTTTCCCCTGGAATACTTCCTTTCTCTGCCTGAAAGGGAAGTCACGACCCCAGAGCGCTAAAGTCACCTGGTGGAGGACGTTTGGGGAAAAAATAGAGGAAGTACTCTTCTGAGACAGAGAAAAAAAGTTGTCCTGGGTGAAGCGCTACTGCCGGTCAGCGAGGCGGCTAAAATGGATGGGGTTGGTGAAGCAGCTAATTCAACCCAAGCTAACCTCCAGTGATGGGGCCACCCAGCAGAAAGGCCGAAAAAAACCCGGGGGAATGAGACGAATCCCCTGTAATTGAGCCCCACCAGGCCAGGTGAAAGGAAAGAGGTAAACCCACGCTGCAGCAACAGTAAGCCTGGCTGCAAAGCCGATTCACAAGTGCTCGGTCCCACCCCGCCAGTTGGTGGGGTTCCCCTGCGCAAAATGTCCAGGGTGCGACCGGGGGTTACCGGGCCCTTTTTGAGCGGTAGCAGAGAGAGAGCAGCTGCCGGGGGGGGGGGGGGGGGGGGGGGGGACCAGTGGGGGGATGCCCTGGCCCCCTTTCCTAAGGGCAAACCGCAGAAGGGCCTACTTCGCCCTGCGTGTCCAGCGCCAGGATAAAAAAATGCGGGGGGAGACCCTGGCCCGAGGGGGGTCCCCCTCCGTACGGGCCAGAGAGTACAAGCCTGGGAGTTTATGGGCCCAAGCCCGCCAGGTCCAAAGTACGCCCTGTTCCCACTTTCCCAAAAGTGGCTACGCCGGAGACCCAACCTGCCGGTTTGGTGGCGGGGGTGGTTTTGTGACTTTTTGTGGGGCCCCTTCCATCAAGTCAGGGTGCGTGGGGTACCCGCCCCCAAAAGCGTGGCGTTTTGGCGCGGTTGTGGAACTTTACAGCGTAAAGAGGATTTCTGCGGCCCTAAATCCCCCGGGGGAATCCGCAGACCTCCACCGCGGTAAGACTGCCCCTGTCCCAAAGGGGGTTCCGGGTATACGGAAGGGGGAGAGGCCCCCTACCCCAAAACGGGACCTTTTCTAAGGGGGAACCCCTTGTTGTGGCGTTGCCAAGGATGGGACATGTGGGGGATTGCCGGGCAGGGGAGGAAAACCCAGGGAAATTGGGGAGGGGGGGAGGGTTACCCCCGGTTTCCCCCGGCCTCATATTCCATGGGTGTGTAAAAAGGGGACCGACGAGAGTGCCCTGTTACTTAATGGACTTTTTGGGTGCAGGCCTCCTGGACTGGGGAGCTTTGTGCCCTTGTGCAAGCCGAGGTGACCCCAGAGCAATACTTCATGGATGGGGTGTTTGTATCCATGGGGACACCGGGGGACTCCCCCACTCCCCATACGGGGCAATAAGGACTGCCTGTGGGGTCCCCCAAAAATTGGGTGGGTGGTGACCAATTTCCCTACGCAGTTATTGCTGTGATTTTCCCGCTTTTTTGGGGACCTGTGGGGAAATAAAACTCATAAATGTTTTATTTTTTCCTGCTGAAAATGGTGGGGCCAAAGTGGTAATGTTGAACCGTGTTTTCCCTTATCGGCCCGGGCTGGGGGGCCCAGAGGAACCCCCTGAGTTAAAAATTCCCCTCCCTTGCAGTTCGGAGGGAATTTTTGGAAAGGAAAAAGTGAGGGCCCAAACCCGGGTAACGCTTGGAAAAGCGTAAAGGTCATTGATGGGAGCCCGCAGGAACCAGGGGAGGAGGGGGTCTCCCCGCACTTCACGTACGGGCAATTTATTTTTTAAAGGGGAGAAAGACGCCCAACAGAGGTGGTGGAAACTTTGGGTGCCCCCGAACCATGTCCGTATGATCTTAGAGCTGGACATTCCCATGTGTTGGGGGGACATTGGGGCGGGAAAAAATAGGGAGCGGGTGGAGGTAACTTTTTGGCCGGCATTTAAGGCAGTGGTGAATTTGTGTCCTCCCCGAGTGTGGCCCACGCCCCTAGCCCCCTTTTCGGAGGTCCATTGGTTCCTCTCCCCCATTATAGAGGTCCCATTTGAGGGGATTGGCATGGATCTGGTCGGCCCCCTCCTAAATCGCTAGAGGGCCCCAGATTTTTTGGTTTCTGGATTATGCCAGTACCCAAAAGTATATCGAAATACCCCTCAAAAGGGTAGTAGGGAGTGTTTCAGCTATCACCCTTTACAGGGCCCCCAAGGAGATCTGAGTCAGGGTACCCCGTTTATGCCCAAGGTAACCAAGAGTATGCCCCTGAAAAAATTCCCCACCTGCGACTCCGTGTACCATCCCAGCCCGATGGTCGGGTCGAGGCTTTAATAAAACTTAAAGGGATGAAAAAAAAAGGTGGTGGAAAGGATGGTGGGGATTGGGCCCCCTGTTCCCCTTCTTTTTTCCCCCCCATCCGGAAGTCCCACAGGCCCCACGGGTTTTTCCATTGAGCTGCTATATGGGGACTCCCCGAGGGCTCCTGGACAAGCAGGAAACATGGGAGCAAGAGGAAAATTTTTCAGAAGTGTCATAGAGATATAGCCAAAATGCAGGACAGGATCGCGGAGTTTGCCCATTGTAAGGGGAGAAAAATGCTACAGGCCGGAAGCCCGGGCCCCGGGTTTACAAAAGGACGCAAGAGTCAGGTTTTTCAGCCCGGGGACGGGTGCTGATTGTACCAATGTAGAGAGCAAGTTCCCAGCTAAATGGCAAGGCCCCCCATGGATCTGGAAGGGTGGTGAGGTGAAAAAACAAGGTTTTCCGCCAGGGAAAAGAAAACCCCACCAAATTTACCATATTTAAACCTATCAAACCTGGAAGGGCCGAGAAGGCTGGGGCTAAAAGGGGAGTCAGGGGAGTCCCCAAAAAAGGGTTACCCCGGGGTTGCGGGGGTCCCTTGTCGGGTCCAGGGGACAGGAGGTCGGGGGGTTCCCACAGAGGAAAAAGGGGTATTCTCTGAATGCCTGGCCCGGGAAAATGTATCCCAACATACATTGTCACCGAGTCCCGGCCAAAAAGGGGCGGCGAGACATAAGGGTGCCAGAAGCCCCGAGGAAGATTTCAGAAGAATGGGAAAAATGCTGCCCCCGGGGTAAAGAGAAGTCCAAAGTGGGTTTGGGGCCCGCCCCCATCGTGATTATCCTAAACCAGATGGTAGCTTGGGTTTTGTAATGACTTCCGCAAATTTTAAATTTTAAATTTCCCCAAAATTTGATGCCCACCCCTGCCAAGGGTCGACGGTGATCGGAGGTTGGGACCCGGGGTATATGGGGCCACCTTGACTCACCAAAGGGGTTTTTGGAGGTTCCCCTACAGATCAGGCCAAAAGAAAAAAACGGGATTTTCCCCCCCAGAGGGACCCTTCCAGTACTCGTCCTTCCCTTTGGTTTGCATGGGCCCCTGCGAACCCTTTTAGAGGTTAAAAGGACATATCCTGCAGCCGATAAAAAATTTCAGCCGCATACTGGATGATGTCGTGATCTACAGTGCCCATTGGGGGTTCGTTCTGGCTAAGGTGAAAACAGTCCTAGACGCGATAGGGGCCCGGTCTAACGGCCAACCACAAAAGTGCCAATAGGGCTGGGAGGCTCACTACTGGGTATAAAATTGGGGAGGGGTATCAAACCCCCGGTAGACAAGCTCAGGGCCCTTAAATTGGCCTCAACCTGGTCCAAGAAACAGGTTAGAGCCCTTTCCCTTTGGATTGCAGGGTTTTAACAGGAGGTTTGTGCCCGCCTTTGCAAATAGTGCCCTTCACAAAATCTCCCAAAGGGGGAAAAAACCCCCCCCCCCTATAAAGTGGAACCAGAGGTGAGAAGCCTTTTTGAAAATTAAAGGGGGTATCTGTAAGAGACCTGTATGGTTACCCCCGTTTCAGAAAGGGGAAATTTATAGTACAGACGGAGCCTCGGGTGGGTTTAGGTGCAGTCCTGTCCCAAAGGGTTAATGGGGAAAAGCCCCTGTCAGGTACCTAGCCGGAAGCTGTCGGCGGGCAGAAAGAACAAATCGTTGTGAGAGGGAAGTTGGCTCTGAAATGGGCAATCGAGGCGCTGAAAGGTTTATTGGTGGGAGGGAATTTAGGGTTTATGATCCCCCATTGAAATGGATGGCCCAAAACAAAAGGGGAAAAATGCGGGGGGGGCCCCGGGGGTTCCTGGCCTACAGGATTTTAAGTTTGTGTAAAACACCCTCCCCGGGTTCAAAAAGCAAACCGATGCATTATCTGAGTACATTTTTCGGGGACAAGGTGCTCCGCCCACGGGTCTGACAGAGGGGGGGGATATGTAAGGTGGCAACAGAGGAAGGGTGTACAATGGAGTGTACATTTGGCAGTTCCTGGCATGCACCTTTAAAAGTCCAAAAAAAATGCCCCCAAAAGGGAAGGAGTTGGGGGGGGAAAGAAAGGCCAAAAATTCAATAGGTGTCGACAGTTTGACTGTCGAATAGTTTAAAAATTCGTAATATGTTGTATGGTTCAGCCATTTCCCGGGTCGGCCTTTCTTGGGAGTGGCATAAGGGGTGGGGTGTCCCTTCCCCTGACTCCCCTCCGGGGTTTCCCGGGTATAAAAGTAGAGGAAATGATATGGTGGTTTTCAACCCTGGTACCCTTAAGCCTTGGGTGGAGCCGCTGGAAAAACCGCAGGGTGAACTTGGACTGACAGTAAGCGACTCTGTTAGTTTGGCCCGCGGCAGGGTTTTGTTTTTTGTTTTTTGTTTGTGATGCTTGACGTTGTACTTTTGTTTGCTGCTAAATAAAAAAAAAGCCTGTTTTTTCCCGGAAAACGTTTGTCTCTGCCGAACCCTGAAGTCAGATCCGAGGCCTAAAGCTCACAATATATATATATATTCCCTAGGCGCCATTGAACAATAAGAATCAGGGTGAACCAATGGAGCAAGGGAATCCCCTCTGATTATGCCACAGTCGCGGACTACGGCAATCAAAGGGTTAAATGGTGGGAATAGGAGCTGTCCTCCAGTGCCTGCCATTCACAGAATTTGCTCTAGGAATGGAGCTGTTAACCACAGCTCCATTCCTAGCACAGTTGCGACGTTGGAAGTCCAAAACCCCCTCTGTCTGCAGCGACATCTTTTCGCATCGCTGCCAACAAAGAATGTGATATGCCCGCTGTCAAGAGACAATGGGCAATGGTTAACGGGTCAAGTAAGGTAGTTTATCATCCTTTGGTGTGTGTGAAAAATCTCAGTTGTATTATATGGCTTCTGTGCTTTATAATATTGCTTCTCAGACTATAAGGTGGGCTTCACCAGTGAGAAGTCCCCAAGTTGTTGGTGAGGCACAGCTAGGGAGGACATTTTCACAGAAGTGATAATAAACTGTGACAAATCTCTGATATGGCAACTTACATTTATTTTAATTGGCATACTGAGGTCAAGAGATAAATGGAGGGTAAAATGAGCAAGATTTTAACGGTTAGCATGGACTGGTGTCACCTTGGTCTCTGGTGAGGCTTGGGCCCTACCTAAGTTCTGTCTAGTAAGGCCCCTGTAGAAAAGGATTGAGAATTTCTCTTGACCTCAGTTGATTTTATATAACAGAGAACTGATAGGGCTCCGCCTGACTTTATAATATACTTAGTGACAAGCTTAAAGCTGCATTGTTTTCCTACCTGCTGTGTATATTGATGTCTTTGTATGCCTCCAAATTGGCTTCTGTATTGATGCATGCTACAGCTTCAGTCTGCACCTGAGGTCCATGAGATCTAAGCTTTGGGATGAATTTTAACATGAAACATCAGATGAATTTCTGTGACGTTATGGACCCATTTAAATGACTCAAAAATCAGAATTAGTAGCGTACTTACAATAAAGTAGGGGAAACATTTTGCTTAGGAATGTGTTAGTTAGGCTATGTTCACACAGCGTAATTGCGTGGGGGTACAGTACGCCCCGCAATTACGCCGGGTGTTTGGGAGTCACGCTGATCGGCGATGCGGGGGGGGGGGTGCAATAGCCCGCCGACCCCATAGACTGTCATTACTCGCGGCGCGTAAGTGCCCCGAATAAGTGACATGTCACTTATCTCCCCGGGCGTACAATACGATCGAATTGTACGCCCGGAGAGAAGAGACGTAATCCATAGATGAGAACAATGGATTACCGTAATTTTGGCGCGCATCTCGCTCGTATTAGAGCAGAAATACTGCGCGAAATGTGTGCCGAAATTACCCCGTGTGAACATAGCCTAATTTGGTATTATTTGAAAATTGTGAACACATTGTTTATACAGAAGGCCAGTCACTAATGCCAAAAACATTTACTTTTAGCCCCTGTAACCAATACTTCTTTAAAAAATGTCTTCCTAAAGTATTAAGAGTAGAATTATAGGGATAAAAATCATGGAGCTATATAGTCCAAGAATTCTTGATCCTAATATATACCATTGGACGGAGAATACTTGGCAACAAGTACACAGTCAATTCTTGATGTTAAAGGCCTTGTCTCACCATACTGTTTTACAGAGCAGCGGCCAGCTTCTGCACTGCGATCCCGCTACAGAGCCCCTTACCGCCACTATGACGTATGACAGTAAGGGGTTAAAGCTAATCAGTGATACAGGAATACCCCTTTGGAAGCAGGAAAAATGGGCATCTCTATGGCAAATTTGGCAATGATTAAATTGTAATGGTTAGAAGACTGGGTTAGAGTATTTGCTATAAAGCAGGTCTAATAGGACATTTTCAGTATGCAGTGCTTAGCACCTACCAAAAGTGGTCCAAGAAAGGACAGTGATAGGGTCCCAGGCAGCCATGGCTCGTTGATGTAAATAGTAATCAAAGGTTAATCTGTCTGGTACAATGGGCAACTCTAAGGCAAATTTGACAATGATTAAATATTAATAGATAGAAAACAGGGTTAGAGAATTTGATATAAAGAAGGTGTATTAGGGCATTTTCTGTATCCAGTGCTTAGCACCTACCAAAAGTGGTCCAAGAAAGGACAGTTATAGGGTCCCAGGCAGCCATGGTTCATTGATGTACATAGGAATCAAAGGCTAATCTGTCTGGTACAATCCCACAAAGAACTGTTGGCTATAATGTTAGGGTATCAGAACATACTGTACATTGCAACTTTCTTCACATTGGTCAGTAATGCTACAGGCAGATCAAAGATCCCATCTGAACTAGATCATAGCGCAATGGAAGAAGATGACTAGCCTGTATTCTTTTACTTTATGTGGATTGCAGGGGCATTTACTGTATGTTGCTTTCCTGAGGAACAGATAATATTAGGATGCACTGAAGAAAGAAAGCAAGTCACTTGAGGCAGTGATTAGCTCTGGACAAGGTTCTGCCGGGAAACCTTAGGTCCTGGCATTCATGTTAATGTTAGTCTGGCACATTCCACCTTCTCAAACACTGCTGCTGATCACACCAAATATATTCACTAATGGCAGTGGTCAATGCCCCCTGCCAACGGCAGAAATTATTTACGAATGGTTTGAGGAGCATGAGAGAGAATTCAAGGTTTAGTCTCCAAATTCCCTATGTACTAATCCAATTGAGAATCTGTGAGAGGTTCACAAAACAAGTCTAATCCATTTTTTCCATGTTTTCAGGTTGTTTTATTTTTGCAATTTTAATGTTAGCCTAATGGGGTTAAAGAAAGCTTCTTCATGAGGGCTCCTTAAAGGGGTTGTCTCACTACATCGATTTATCTTACCTCAGTCCTGTTTTCTTGGTTTCACTTTGAATTCAATGGCGGGTTTACTGGCTTCCACTAGGCTGCAATAGAAGCCAGGTCTGTAGCTATAGCAACAAGTGCTGGCAGCCTATCAGGAGAGATCAAACAGGTCTGTAGCTATAGCGACCTGAAGAACTGATGCAGCCCATACAAGAGGAGATATCTCAGAATAGCTAGGACACTGGTAATGGACACATATTGTAAAGTGACTTGTTTTTGCAAGATCTTTAACATGAAAAGCAATACTAGTTGTGAGACAACCCCTTTAAAGCATATCTTCAGTGAACTACTTAAAATCCTCTCTGGATAAGTAACACTGTGTAAATGTGGTCTAATCTAGAATTACTTGTGAGTACTATATGCCATTTATAGTAGCATGAGACTTGAATTAAATTTGCATTAAACTTTTCTAGATAATATACTGAGAAAAAGGGGGATACTATAATGTGATATAATATCATAACCAAACTGGGAATCTTTGTGTATATGTGTGTCTATATTCAGTAGAAGGATCCTTCTACTTAATATAAAGTCCTGTGATTACAGCAGCCTTGGCATTGATTCAATCAGTATGTAGGAGTATTCTAACAGGAGAGTGGGAGGATGAAAGCGAATTTGAGAAAAAAGGCTAGTAGAAAGAAGAACAACTGTGCTGCAGCTTCACTGTTCTTAAATTTCGCACTATATTTCTTATTTTTTAATTTGGGTAGAAGTTTTTGGGTTGGTCACAGCGGTAGCTTACATAAGACTATAATAGGGCTTGGAGGTTTATATTTTTCAGGTGCCTTGTGTTTAATAAAAGGTTTGTATTTGATAATAAAATAAAAATAAATGATATTTTAAAATATAAAAATAACCTGAATGTTTAAATTACATGAAGGAAATAATATTTGACCCTTTGTGTTGGTAAGTTTCCCCGTTGAAAAAGAGGAAACAGTGGGAAAATTTTTAAGGGTTTTTTAAATTTTAAAGTGAGAGAAGAAAACCCAAAATAAATCCAGAAAATTACTTGTATAAAATTTATAAAATTTTTTAGCATTTTGTGAGAGAAATAAGTATTTGATCCCTACCAACCATTAAGAGTTTGGTCCTGGGGGACCAGTTAGAGCCCCTTTCAATCATTCCCTGCATTTAAAAAATAGTGTTTTTGTCACCTTTATAAAAAGGTTTTCCCACAACTAATCGTCGGACTTCAAACCCTCAAACATGGGCAGACCAAAGAGTTTCAAAGGATGTAGGGCCAAGATCAAAAACCCTGCACAAAGCGGGACTGGGCTACAAAACCATAATAAGTTTGTGGGTAAGGCGGCGCAACTGTTGGTGCAATAGTAGAAAATGGAAAAAAATACAAAATAAATGTCAATCGACACCCCGACGGGGGAACCCATGCAAAATCTCCCCTCGTGGGGTATCCTTGTCTGAGGAAGGTAAGAGACACCCTAAAACTACACGGGGGAACTTGTTAAAAAATTTAAAAGGTAGGGGGGACCACGTTCCCAAGAAAAACCAATGGTAAACCCATTACCCCGTAATTTTTAAAAAACCCCTGAGTCTGAAAAGAAGGACATGTGCAGGCCCTCTGAAGTTTGCCAAGAACACCGGATTTTTGTGAGTGATTGGGAGAAAGTGCTGTGGTCAGATGAGACAAAAATTGGGCTCTTTTTTGGGATTAATTCAACTCGCCGTGTTTGGAGGAAGGAAATGCTCCTATGGCCCCAAAAACACCCTCCCCCCTATCAAGCTGGAGGTGGAAATATTTTGTTTTGGGGGTTTCTTGCTAAAGGGAACAGGATATTCACCGCATCAATGGGAGAATGGTGGAGCCATGTACTGTAAAAATCCTGAGGACAACACCCGGGAAATAAAAAAAGGGTCGTGGCTGGGTTTCCGCAAGACAATGACCCAAAAATACAGCAAAGGCAACAAAGGAGTGCTCAAAAGAAAACACATTAAGGTATGGAATGGCTAGCCCTACCCATAGAAAAAATTATGGGGAGTTGACGTCGAGTTGCAAGCAACAGCTCAAAATCTTTTTTATTTAGAGATGATTGCAAGAGGAGTGGAACCCAAAATTTTTTGAATGTGCGCAAACTCATTTTTTCAACTACAAAAAAAAGTCTGAGCGTGGTTGCTAAAAAGGGTTTTTTTACCAAGTATTAAGTCTTGTTTGCCAGAGGCATAAATACTTATTTTTCACTGCAAAAAAGCAAATAAATTTGTTAATTTTAATGTGATTTCTGGTTTTATTTTGGATATTCTATCTCTCAATGTTAAAATCAATCTACCCTAAAATTATAGACAGTTCATGTCTTTGTCAGTGGGCAAACTTACAAAATCAGCAAGGGATCAAAAAAATATTTCCTTCACTGTATCTCAATGTACATATTTACACTGTTATATACAATCCACCATTGTAAGTAGGTAGTACCATGGATGAAGGGAAGGGTAGAGGGTATTTTTACATTTTGTTTCCCCTACTGATGAAGACTTTGGAATCCATAAGGCATGAACCATTCCTGATCCAAAATTCCCATCAGATTGGATCTTGATGTTATTAATTTTTTTATTTTTTTTTTCGTTACTGAATGAGTTTTCTTTTACAATATATCCTCAGATGATGCATATTTACTACAGGGGCTTAATATAGAGGAACTATATCCAGAGACCTATAGTTTCATCACTTATGATGGGTCGATGACTATCCCACCCTGTTATGAGACAGCGAGTTGGATCATAATGAACAAGCCCATCTACATTACTAGAATGCAGGTAAGTTAAAATCTTATGTAGTTTTATTATCACTTATTGATAGAAAATCAGTGTGATTGTAAGGGATGCTAAAGGCAGAAGAACCTAATATGCCAGTGTGCCATGTGACGGTGATGTGGGTCTACCAGTGGTGTTCTGGGAGTAGTTGTGCACCTGCAGAGAAAAAAGACAGACAAAGCAGCTTAGGGGACTTTGCATTAGGACAATCCATTACTTTTTCATAAAAAAACACAGCAGACAATTTCCTTTCAGATAGTATAATACACTTCTCACAATTGTCTCCCCATAAATTGCCCTGCAGCCAAGCAGGGTCTGCTTGTCTCTCTGATGCCACTTCCAGGTGATAAGAAACATCCTAGGAATTCCAAAACCAGCTCCTAATGCCTCCTAGTTTCTATCCCTTCCTCCTCTTTGGAAGTTTCCAGTATTGACTGTCTCTCTCTGTCTAATTCTCTGTCTTTGACTCTCTCCCTTCCTCGGATTCTGTAAGTTGTCTCTTTTTTGGCCCATTATGGCCCTATGCCTGCTTCTGCTTCACAGCCGACAGATAGGCAGATGACCTATGATACTGGAACTTTGACAACAGAAACACTGATCTAAAATCAACATCTAACAGCAACTGAACTAGTTGTCTAACATGGCAGGTTTCTTATATGAATTCAGGCCCTTTTTTCTCCTTCCCAGTTTTCCCCGGTGATCTGATTGGCTGAAGGCTAGAAGTGATACTAGTTCTTAAAGCTTCAGTACTTAAATTTAAAGTGAGGTGTCATTAATATATATAAGCTATACACAGACATACTAAACCACTAGTAAGGTGGCCACATACCTTACATCCTCCCTCTATGTTGTTTAACAGGTAGACCAGTCTTAAAGGGAACCTATGCTACCCTATCTGAGAGCAGGATGTGATGATAGAGGTCAGCTTATCTCCTCTATCATATAACCCTATATAGATGGAAAGAAAAATCAAAAGAAGGGGGCGCACAATAGTGAAGTAGGTCCAGGCAGTGCTTAATAAAATAGAAATATGGGAATACTCAGCTCCTGAGGTTGTGCTCCTAATTTAGAGGCACAACACTCATATGCGCTTACGAGGCTTTTTCGTCCGTAGCCCTTATCACGGCAGCCGCAGGTCCACAAAGACTCCTTGCTCGGATGAACCCCAGTTGAGGTAATGGGCAAAAGAAAATTGGCGGACCCGGCACACGTGGGGTCCACAAGAAAGCCAATATAGGCTAATGGTTAAAATGTCCTTTATTCTTAAAAAGTATAAGGGTGGTATGCCTTTGTACCATTAAAACATATGACAAAGAAATAACCCAACGCGTTTCTCGCTGTATACCAGCGCTTTCTCAAGGGTAATACAAAGTTTACACAAACACTACTATTTAAAAGAACTAATAACATTTAATAGGATAGCATGCAGGTCCATCACTTGGATGATGAAATCCTATTCGTGAAACAAGCTATCCATCAAGTATCATCATTGATTACATTAAAGGGAAGGAAGTTAGCAGATGCCGACCATGATTGGATGAGGATTACATCAATCAAAGAAAGAAGAACACCTTTCAAAGACGCGTGAAAACTAATAAGCGACTGTCAAGATTTGGCAAAGTACGATATAATACAGGCTTTCTGTGCGATCGCTAAAAGATGAAGTATTGCACAAAGTTACATAAATACCTTAAAAATTTTTTTAAAAAATAAAAAAAATTAAAAATATATATCAGTAAAAAGAGCTATTAATCTACAATAATGGTACATATAAGCTGAAAAAGCGATGACTCTTTGATATGAAAAGAACACGCTTATTTGAGTGTACCAATGAAACAAAAGCAGTAAATATGAACTGTCCAATGAAGTTGTGAGCTCCTGTCTATGGGAATTAACATGGGCTTAGAATGAGCGGTAAATATAAATGGACCAATGAACAAGCGAGCTCAGGTCTATGGAGGATAACATAGAACAACATTACGGTGGAAATATGAATGAACCAATAGGGTGTTAGCTAGGGGGCGCCATAAGCTGTGGACGATTAACCAATAGAAAAAGAGCGGAAAAAATAGACCAATAGCAGAAAGAGCTCCTGTCTATGGAGAATAACATAGACTTGGAGCGAGCAATAATAGGTAGGAGAATAATCAGCCAATAGAGATAGTGGCGGTTAATACAAATGAACCAATGACAGGAAGAGCTCCTGTCTATAAGAAGTATTACAAATGTAAAGCCAATAAGAATAAGAATAATCAGCTCAAAAAATTGGAATAAAGGCAGTTAATTTAAATAGCCTTGTAGTGAATAAGCTTCCCCTATATAAAGGACGTGCTAAACTGCAAGTAAAATCTATGAAAAAAAGGAATGTTTTAACTAAATATATATCAATTAACGTATGAGTTCCGTTGCATCATTTAATCCTTATGGTTGGAGCGTTTGGAGCCTATATATCCAGAGCATCTCACGTTTTTGTAATATCTGAAACCTATTCGGCTGGTCTTCAGAACTAAAATCAACAGGAGTAATTTTGAGAGCATCAAAATTTTGCTGATGAACTTGTTTACAATGGAGGTTGACACTCTGCTTAATGTCGCCTTTTTGACACAGGATCAATGTCCATTAAGCCGAATATGAAGTGCACATGTTGTTCTGCCAACGTATTGCAAACAGCATGTGCACTCAATGACATAAATTACGAAGGAACTTTTGCATGTAAGATGAAATCGAATAGGATAAGATATATTCATATATGTGGAAATTATGTTTTGAGTGGTACAGATAGTTTTATAACACTGACAACTCAATGACCCGCAAGCAAAGTTCCCTAAAGTAGTAGGAGAGATATTTGTCTCTTTATGGGGATTTTTTACCCTACTTGGAGCTAAGATGTTTTCAAGTTCGGAGCTCTTCTAAAAATAAGACTAGGTGCTTCAGGAATTAATGGACCAAGAAAAGGGTCCTTTTAGAGCATATGCCAATATTTCCTCAGTGTTTCTCTGATTCTAGGATGGGAGGAATTATATTGTGTAATCAAAGCATATTTTATTTTTGCGTCGGTACTACACATTCCTCTTTTTTTAAAAGATGTATTTTTGTTTTTATTTATATTTTCAAGACAGACTTTTTGAGTTAATTTCGATGTTCTACATAAGGCCTCTATCTTTTTTCTTTAAACCTTTTTTCTAAAAATTGTATTTGATTAAAAAATTCCTCATCTTCTGAACAATTTTTACGAATTCTTTTATACTGACCATATGGGATATTAGTCAGCCACAGTCGATGATGTGCACTATCAAAGAGGATTACTATCCACTTTTTTAAAATGAGTAGAGGTATTAATAGATATATTCAAATCTAAAAAGACAATAGAACTAATAGAACTCGAATGGCCCCATCTTACACTAATATATTTATGGGGGCATTCGAAGAATCTTTAATATATACACAACCACAGTTCATGCAATATATATCTCTGGCACCCAGGTTCACATTGTGTTTTTCAGAAATGTTTTTTTTTTTTTGTGCAGAACTATACGTTGCATTTGGCATATATTGCTTTTAATTGATATAAGGAGGAATGGATGCCTCCATTTTGGTCTCTTGCACCCCACCCACCTCCCACAGGTTGTTATATTAGTGCAGTATGCTTGTAAGGTTGGTGCATTTTTTATTTTTCTCTCTGGATTATGGAGGTCTGTTGACCCAATGAGAAGTCTGTTGACTCAAGTGAGAGGTAAAAATAGAGTAGGACCACCCGCCTTGAGATCCCGTTGGTAGCCGGGGGTGGCTTAAGCATTGTTTGATCAAAACATGTGAACTAAGAATCTCATAGTTTTTTTTCATGTATTGTAGATAGCATAAATGATTCTTTAGAGGTTTCCATGTATTGTTCTGGATATATAGGCTCCAAACGCTCCAGCCAAAAGGATTAAATGATGCAATGGAACTCATACGTTAATTGATATATAATTAATTAAAACATTCCATTTTTTCATAGATTTTACTTGCAGTTTAGCACGTCCTTTATAGAATGGAACTTTATTCACTACAATTTAAATTAACTGACATTATTCCAAATTTCTAAGCGGGTTATTATTATTATTATTATTATTAGCTTTAAATCTGTAATACTTCTTATAGACAGGAGCTCTTCCTGTCATTGGTTCATTTATATTAACCGCCACCATCTCTATTGGCTGATTATTCTCCTATCTATTATTTCTTGCTCCAAGTCTGTGTTATTCTCCATAGAAAGGAGCTCTCTCTGCTATTGGTCTATTTGTTTTTTCCGCTCTTTTTCTATTGGTTAATCGTCCACAGTTTAGAACGCCCTCTAGTTAACACCCTATTGGTTCATTCATATTTCCCCCGTAATGTTGTTCTACGTTATCCTCCATAGACCTGAGCTCGCTTGTTCATTGGTCCATTTATATTTACCGCTCTGTCAGGAATCTCCTGCTATGACTTGGAACTTGTTTACTGTGTTTACCCTTAAAGGGGTTGTCGCGCTACAATGATTGGGTTTTAATTAAAAGATCTTTAAAAAACAAGCAGCTTTGCAATATATGTTCATTACAAATGTCCTACTGATTTTGAGTTATCCCTGTTAATAGTAGTACATAAGCTTCTCAAATCCCTATAGCAGCAGACCTGTTGATCTTTATCTCACTGGCTGTCAGTGCTGGTGACTCATCACCTTCAGAATACAGGTCTGAGCACAGGGCCCCTCCAGCACAGAATGCTTCTGTAGTGGAGGGAGGAGGAGGGCTCTGGCTTCTGTGTCTGTACTGCCTGGATTAAGCGTGTGTGTGCGTGCTTCCTCCTGGTCTCTACACAGATTGAGGAGAGCAGAGGTGAGGCTGACAGCAGTGACCCTGTGTGTTACTATAATCATGATGTGTCTGTGGAGCTGTGACTATACTAATAGAACAGATCAGGGGGGCTTGTGAACGCTTCATGCTCTGCTGTATTAGTGACACATCGTGATTATAGTAACTCACTTCACAGCTGCCCTGTGTCTATTCTGACAGGGTCTGTTTGTTGCTGGAGATGTGGAGATTTGTATGCTAAGCAGGGGGTATAGGAACACTTACATCCCTCTGCTCTGCTATTAGCAATCACAGCTTCACAGAACTCTCCACACTCATAGATCAGCCCTCTCTCTGCTGTCTCGTGACTGGGGAGCAGATCAGCGAGAGCTTGAAGCAGACCTAGGCAGGCCCACACCGGGTTCACCCTGGCAGCAAACACCCTTGCACCCCCCCCCCTGCTGTATAGAAGTTATGGAGGAGAGCTTTCTGTGTGCTGAGGGGAGGGGGGAAGGGGGAGGAGAAGAGGCTGACAAGAAGCACGCCCCTGAATTAAAAAATCCTTTGCTCCAGACACCTTGAAGCAGGCTGAAAGCCTGTAATGAGACAACTCCTTTAAGTTTGCCCTCAGCCAAGATGGTGGATCGTGTCTCAGCTGGGTGCCATCTTGTTTCCTGTTTCAGCATATATAAACTCCTCAAGCCTGTTGCTCATTGCTTGAGTATTGTGCTTAGCTCCTGATTGCAGTACTCTAGCCTGGAACTTGCTTTCTTGTTAGTTCCTCACCTTGCGGTTTACCCTGCAAACCTCCGATACCTACATATCACTACTGAGCTTCTCCTGACCTCGTCTGGATCCAGTCTCCATATCTACTGTCTCCTGCTCCAGTCTGCAATTGCCTTCGCTGTGCTCAAGCCAGTCCACGCCATTGGATTCCAGCTGTATCCACTAGTATCGTGACACGTTCATTCTAAGCCCATGTTAATTCCCATAGACAGGAGCTCACAACTTCATTGGACAGTTCATATTTACCGCTTTTGTTTCATTGGTGCACTCAAATAAGCGTGTTCTTTTCATATCAAAGGGTCATCGCTTTTTCAGCTTATATGTACCATTATTGTAGATTAATAGTTCTTTTTATTGATATATATTTTTGAAGTTTTTTTAGTTTATTTAGGTATTTGTGTAACTTTGTGCAATACATCATCTTTTAGCGATCGCACAGAAAGCCTGTATTATATCGTACTTTGCCAAATCTTGACAGTCGCTTATTAGTTTTCACGCGTCTTTGAAAGGTGTTCTTCTTTCTTTGATTGATGTAATCCTCATCCAATCATGGTCGGTATCTGCCATCTTCCTTCTGTATGATGTAATCAATGATGACACTTGATTGACCGCTTGTTTTACGAATAGAATTTCACCATCCAAGTGATAGGCCTGTATGCTATCCTATGAAATGTTATTAGTTCTTTTAGTAGTGTTTGTGCATACTTTGTATTACCCTTGAGAAAGCGCTGGTTTACAGCGAGAAACGCGTTGGGTTATTTCTTTGTCATATGTTTTTAATGGTATGAGGGCATACCACCGTTTTACTTTTTAAGAATAAAGGACATTTTAACCATTAGCCTATATTAGCTTTCTTGTGGATCCCCACGGGTCCGCCACTTTTCTTTTGCCCAATATAACCCTATATATCACAGGGCCCAGCTTTTCTCCATCTATCATATAACCCTATACATCACAGAGCTCAGCTTCTCTCCTCTATCATATAACCCTATATATAATAGAGCTCAGCTTCTCTCCTCTATCATTTAACTCTATATATCACAGAGCTCGGCGTCTCTCCCTCTGTCATATCCTGCTCACATATAGTGCAGCATAATCCACTTGACAGGTTCACTTTAAGTAAATAAAGCAAAATGAAAGTATATTGAAATGTTATGCACTCCATTATCAAGATCTCTCCTTGTTGTCAAATAAAGACAAGTGTACAGTTATAGAGCTCTTGCCCACCTACTGTCTCCTTCCCCCTGCTTCTTCACATCATTCTTGCCAGATTCTTTCACCTCCCGCCCACCCTTCCATCTATTCCATTATTCATTATCTCTTCCCCCTCTACTCCCACAGTCCTGTTACCTTGTGTCTCCCTCTTGCCTCAACAGAGCCTCTTACCACCTAGCCTCCCCATCCTACCTTTCACCGAACCCCTGCTAGGTTGTTTCTCTCTGTTCCCTCTGATCCACCCTCCAAAAACAAAATCCTGCCATCTACTGTCTCCTCCTTACCCCAAGCACAACCACTTCCCGTCTATTGTTTTACTCTTACTTGGCAGAGTCATTTCTCATCTGCTGTTTCTCCCTTACCCCTAGCGTTAGCCATTTGCCATCTACTGTCTAACCCTAACTACTAGCAAAGCCATTTCCCATCTACTGTCTCTCCCTTACCCCTAGCAGAGCCATTCCCCATCTACTGTCTCCCCCATACCCTTATGCGAGTCAATTCCCAACTACTATAACCTCCTTACCCTTTGCAGAGCTATTTCGTATCTACTGTCTCCCTCTAACCCTAGCACAGTCACTTTCTATCTACTGTCTCCCTCTAAGCCTTAGCAGAGCCATTTCTTATCTACTGTCTTTCCCTTACCCCTAGCAGAACCATTTCCCATCTACTGTCTCCCCCTTACTCTTATCAGAGCCAGTTCCCATCTACTATCACCCCCTTACCAGAACTATTTCCTATCTACTGTCTCCCCCTAAACCCTAGCAAAGCCACATTCTATCTACTGACTCTCCCTAACCCCTAGCAAAACCATATTCTATCTACTGTCTCCCCCTAATCCTTAGCAGAACCATTTCCCATCTACTGTTTCCTCCTTACCCCTAGAAGAACCATTTCCCATTTACTGTCTCCACCTTACCCCTATCAGAACCATTCCCCATCTACTGTTTCCACCTTACCCCTAGCAAAGCCATTTCCCATCTCCCGTCTCCTTCCTGACCTTCCACAGAAAATCTGGCTGGTTGTTTTCCCCCTTGCTTTCCTTCCACCTGTGCTACTTTTCATTTCCCTCAACCCCTCCTCTGCCCTAAGGACCCTAACCACCTAAATAAATAAATAATACATCCAGTCCCCCTACAGCTATCTGAAATCTTAAAACATGTTTAGGAATATGTTAGGTAGTGGGATTTAATTTCATTATACACTCACCGGCCACTTTATTAGGTACACCATGCTAGTAACGGGTTGGACCACCTTTTGCCATCAGAACTGCCTCAATTCTTCATGGCATAGATTCAACAAGGTGTTGCAACGATGCTCAATTGGTACCAAGGGGCCCAAAGGTGCCAAGAAAATATTCCCCACACCATGACACCACCACCACCAGCCTGAACCGTTGATACAAGGCAGGATGGATCCATGCTTTCATGTTGTTGACGCCAAATTCTGACCCTACCATCCGAATGTCGCAGCAGAAATCGAGACTCATTAGACCAGGCAACGTTTTTCCAATCTTCTACTGTCCAATTTCGATGAGCTTGGGCAAATTGGAGCCTCAGTTTCCTGTTCTTAGCTGAAAGGAGTGGCACCCGGTGTGGTCTTCTGCTGCTGTAGCCCATCTGCCTCAAAGTTCGCCGTACTGTGCATTCAGAGATGCTCTTCTGCCTACCTTGGTTGTAACGGGTGGCTATTTGGAGTCACTGTTGCCTTTCTATCAGCTTGAACCCGTCTGCCCATTCTCCTTTGACCTCTGGCATCAACAAGGCATTTCCCCCCACAAGGACTGCCGCTCACTGGATGTTTTTTCTTTTTTCGGACCATTCTCTGTAAACCCTAGAGATGGTTGTGCGTGAAAATCCCAGGAGATCAGCAGTTTCTGAAATACTCAGACCAGCCCTTCTGGCACCAACAACCATGCCACGCTCAAAGGCACTCAAATCACCTTTCTTCCCCATACTGATGCTCGGTTTGAACTGCAGGAGATTGTCTTGACCATGTTTACATGCCTAAATGCACTGAGTTGCCGCCATGTGATTGGCTGATTAGAAATTAAGTGTTAACGAGCAGTTGGACAGGTGTACCTAATAAAGTGGCCGGTGAGTGTACAACAGTTAGGGTTTGTCACTACTGCACCGGTTTGCGGCCGTTTTTTCAGACGGTTTGTGGTTTTGCAAACCGTCTGAAAAACCGTCTGCAATCTTTTACATGGGGCCTCTATGGAAAACCCGTGCAGCGGTCCCCCACTGCACGGGTTTTCCGCCCGGTGGTTTTTCAAATCGCCATTCCCAAAAAACATTGTTGATGTTCATTCTTCTGTCCGGTGTATGAACATCTCAATGTGAAGGGGGCACAGCATACAAACCGGACAAATACCGGTCAGATAAACCGACCGATATTTGTCCTGTGCTGTGGGGATGAGCCCTTAAGCTTTAAAGATTGGATAACTCCTTTAATATATTGTATCAAACTAGGACTGAAGTTTTATAATATCATTTGAAACCACACAGACTTCCTTGCTCTACAGATGAATGGGGTAGAGGAGCACTTTTTTTTTATAGAAATAGTTCTACTTAATTTTGCAAAACTTCTATAAAACTTTTCTATTCTGAAATGCATAGATTTACTCTGCATAATATGCCTTTGAAAGAAAAATAAGAATTACACTCTTAAAATTGAATTAGAAAAACACTTCAAATGCAGAGTGGATTCCCTTCTGGCACTGAAGGCTCTTGCCCAGGGCTCTTGTCTATCAGTCATTGAGCTGAGAATTTACATTGCAAATGTTCTACAAACTCATCTATTATTTACAGCCATATACTTTCTTTTTTTTTTCATTCTTTATTCAAGTTTACAAAACATTTGTATAAATGAGAATGGTAGAAACATATTCATCTCCAACTAAACTCCCCTTCACTGTCCACCCTAACTAGACAAAACCCCCAGGCACTGAAAAAATAAACAAGAATGAAAAACATCTGTCATATTTTTTATTTTATTCTTTTTTAAGTTTGTATGGTATCTTATTGTCTTTTTTGTGTTTACTACATAACCAACAATTTTCATATCATTTTAACAAAATGTAAGATAAGAGCTAAACATATGTCAACTACCCAAGGTTTGCTCTTTTTCGTGATGTACTTACAACAGTCAACTATTCTAGTTTTCATTATGGTAAGAAGTGATGGTTCTTGACCCTACTATTTTGTTAATCAAGAAATTATATTTTTTGGTGACACCTTATGTGCTGAATGGTAAAGTTTGAGTGTAACAATGCTGGATGACATGGATGGCAAACTGAACTCAGAATGGAATGAAGCCAACTAGCAGTCACATGCAAAGCGTGTATAAAAAATAAATATAGATCCTCGCTATTAGATGACTGATAGCAAATTGGACAATGACAAGGGCATGAATGGATATGGAATTATAAATAACTTAAATCCAGAAGCAAGACACAAAAGAATACCTGACCCTAACAACTATATTTCTCTAAATCTGTTTCTTAAAATCTTGTTTATCACCAGATCTCTCGAGCCCTATTCCATCCCTGACAATATCTCTACCAATGTCCCTCAGTTATGCTGACCCTAACCAAAAACAGCACAGAATTACCAAAGAGAGGAGATAGGAGAAAAACACACATAGAAAAGAAATAAAGTAACCATAGAACTAAAGAAAAACAGGCTCTAACTATGCAGAGAAAACTAAACATGATACAATAGGATTGCATATTTAATGTACTAGAAAGAGAATACAAGCAGATTGCAAGACTCAAGCTCTTAGCTTAACAGTATACTCTGAGCCAGCCGGCAACTGAAACTCAGCTTCATAGAGAACTATAAATCAAACATTCCTCTAGTCTAATTCACATAGTCAGCTGATGAGCCCTCACTGGTGTCAAATCGAGTTAGGCTTTCCTAGAAATCCAGCTACATATTTCAGACATGCACCGCCTTCTCCCTCTAGCTAAGTTCTTGACTGAAACCTATAAAATAAGAGTTTTTAATCCTGAGGGTCACATTTTTAGGTTCATATGAGACATTTATGGTAGATCGATAGTATACATGAGTGAAGGTTCCATTTCTTGGGCTTCCACCCATCATGGTAAGAGAGGTCCCATGTTTCTCTCTCCAGAGATGAGGATTTTGACTATGTGTGCAGCTCTCTACATTCTAGTGTATGAAGCCGGAGTATACCTAAGCAAACTGCATGCATGAACCGACCGCCTCATATTTTCTGCACTGAAGAGGAGGTTTGGAGATCGTCATTCTCCTGATATATGGGGGTATGAAGTATCAGCTATCAGATGTTTGTTGCATATTTGGTGGACTGGATGACGAATAAATGAATAAGCAGGTTCGTGTTCTGATGTATGAGGCTTCAGGTTGTGCACTCCTGCTAAAATAATCTAAAGTGGTGATTTTTAGATCTGTTTCAGCTTGGTTGGAACACATTTCTATAACCTACCACCTATACAATATTTAAAGGGGTGCACTGGTCGTCCTAGTGATCCCGGAAGTGGACTTGCTTATTCATCCTTCACGTGACATGTGCAGCCAATCACAGACCACAACGTTCAAAGGCTACTGCCAAGATCACCGTGATGGAACAAAAGCATCTAGGAGGAGACTATTCTTTTCTTCTATTTTTCATCTTGCCCCAATGGACTAATGATCATTTTGTACCGTTGAAACACCCCTTTAACACGATAACAACTTCCCAAAATTACAAATATGCCAATATTTGCATATCTGTATCGACTTAATTCACACAGTTACACTCTCACTCCTCCAACACAAACCCTACGCAAGTGAATATGGAAGTGCCTCCAACACGTCCTCAGCTTCTACTGCTATTCTGCCAAATCCTCCATACTGTGTATACTCTCTGCCAAGCTAATGTTTTCTTTAGAGATTTCTACTAAGCCATTTCCTCGTGGCAGTGGTCTACTCTCTTAAAACACTCATAATTTACTGCCAAGAAACACGACTCTTCTGTCATTACAACGCTCTGAGAGCAGAGGAGCCCCTCACAACTGCTATAGGGTATGAATACAAAATAGCTTTTAGACTGAAACAGATTACCAGGAAAATGCCAAAAAAGTACCACTCGTAGGATAAAACTGGAAATATTAGCTATTGCTGTTGAACTAGCTGTGGTAGCTACTTAGTATATTCCAGACTATTGAACTGATTTGCCTCTGTGGTGACCTGGTGAACTCAAATGTAGCATTACGGTTTCTGATGCACCTTCTGTTCCTTGAGTTGGAGCTGCTGCGTGCTTTCTTGTGACCATTGTTTGTCTTTTTGGTGCTTATTTCTTCACTTTATGGAGTTTATGGAGATATAGCACTAGCTCTTTATATTTATTGTTGTATTCCCACAGAACCTGGGTGTTCAATGTACTTTTTAAATTGTTTGTTCTGAACACTTGATGGTCTCTGTATTAATTAATATTATAGATCATGTATTGAGATGTTTACTCATAGCCACTGTGGTACTGAGCCCTGTGGTACCCCACTAGTAACAGGGATCCAGTCTGAGTACGTACCGTTAATCACCACCCTTTGTTTTCTATCTCTGAGCCAGTTACTTACCCACTTGCACACATTTTCCCCCAGTCCAAGCATTCTCATTTTATTTACTAACCTTTTATGTGGAACAGTATCAAATGCTTTAGAAAAATCTAAATATATGACATCCAATGTCTCACCACAATCAGTCTGGAAGTAACTTCCTCATAGAAGCTGATGAGATTAGTTTAACAGAACTTATCCTTCATAAATCCATGCTGGAACCAAGTGTTGTTTTTTTCACCGCAATTTCTTTTGTTCCTTCCAACCTTTCAAGAGCCATAACTTTTTTATTTTTCCATCTACATAAACATATGAGGGCTTGTTTCTTTGCATGACAAAATGTACAGCTTTGTAACGGGTGTGGTAGTGGATCCACTGGACCTCCGCAAGCGGTGGTGTAAGCCTCGCCAGGGAGCGGAATCTAAGTAGGTCCCGGTTTTCACCAGCGCCCACCGCAAAGCGGGATGGACTTGCTGCGGCGGGAGTCTACCAGGTCGCTACCCCTGACGTGACTTGCTTGCGGTGGCAGCCGAGGTATAGCGTGGTACAAAATCGTAGTCGGGGACAGGCGGTAAGGTCAGGACAGGCGGCAAAGGTTCGTGGTCGTAGGAAGTAGGTGAGAAGGTTCGGTACACGGAAATCAAGACGAGACTAGAACAGATGCTTTCTCTGAAGGCAACAGGCACTAAAGATCCCGCGGGGATGTGCTGGAGGCGTTACCAATACCGGTGCGCTGGCCCTTTAAATTCAAGGGAACTGGCGTGCACGCCCCCGTCGGCAGAAGACCGCGGGGAAGCAGGAGCGCGGCCGAGAAAGTGTATCAACGCGGGGGAACGAGAGAGCCCGCGGGCCGCGGCGCCACTCGCCCCCAATCCAGGGGAGAGGGCAGAGACACGGGAGCACCCGCAGCCTGGCCCGAGGGCTGCGGGGCTGCTCGTTACAGTACCCCTCCTTTAGGCCTCCCCCTCCTCCTAGATCGGAGAAATTTCAGCACCAGATCACAGTCCAAAATGTTCTCTTCCGACTCCCAAGATCTCTCCTCCGAACCGACTCCCCTCCAGTCGATGAGAAAATGTCGTCTCCCCCTGATAGACTTCATGGCCAGGATTTCCTTCACAGCGAACACGTTGGAGGCTTCGGCTGCAGGTGAAGGGGGAACGACTTTACGAGAGAAGTGGTTCAGCACCAAGGGCTTCAGCAGAGAGACATGGAAGGAATTCGGGATCCGCATGGTGGGAGGAATCCGGAGCTTATAGACCACAGGGTTAATACGCTCCAAGACCTCGAATAGCCCCAGGAACTAAGGACCTAGCTTGTAGCTGGGAATTTTAAACCGGATGTATTTGGCAGACAGCCACACCTTGTCATCCTTGTCGCCGGTCTCCTCTTCTTGTTCGCCTGGGTCTTCATGCGGACCACTGCTTTCTGTAGGGACTGCCGAGTCTGTTCCCAGATAGTTGTCATATCCTGAACTAGGGACTCCACAGTGGGAATCTCGGAGGATGAGGCCAAAGGGAATGGTGGGCGGGGATGCTGTCCATAGACCACATAGAAGGGGGAAGCGCCGGCAGACTCCAAGGAGTTGTATGAAAACTCTGCCCAGGGCAGTAAACTGGACCAATCATCCTGACGGGCTGAGACAAAGTGGCGTAAATAACTGCCTAGGACCTGGTTAACTCTCTCCACCAGACCGTTCGACTGTGGGTGATATGCTGAAGTGAAGTCCAACTTCACTTGTAGCTGGTAGCAGAGGGCTCGCCAGAACCTGGAAACAAACTGGACCCCCCGGTCCGAGACGATGTGTTGTGGCAGTCCGTGCAGATGGAAAATGTGCTCAAAGAAGAGGGTGGCAAGACGAGGAGCAGATGGTAGTCCGGACAACGGAACAAAGTGCGACATTTTCGAAAAGCGATCCGTGACCACCCAAATACTAGTATTGCCGGAAGAGGGAGGGAGGTCGGTGATGAAGTCCATCGCCACATGTGTCCACGGGGAACTGGGAGTGGGCAAGGGTTGCAGCAAGCCAACCGGACTGTGGCGAGGAGTCTTGTTGCGGGCACAAGTGGTGCAGGCTTCCACAAAGTCTCTTGTGTCCTTGGCTAGGTCCGGCAACCAGTAGAAACGCGAGATCAGCTGATATGACCTCCGGGCACCTGGATGCCCTGCCACCAACAAGCAATGTCCCCATCTTAGGACTCTTTTCCGAAGGGCCGGGCGTACATATGTCTTGCCCGGAGGAATCTGTTGGAGGCGCATGGGAGCCGCGTGGATCAAACATTGCGGAGATTTAATGTGCTGTGGCCCAGGTTCCTCCCCAATGACGTCCGATACACGGGAGAGAGCATCTGCCTTGATGTTCTTCTCTGCCGGACGGAAGTGAATCCGGAAGTCAAACCGAGAGAAGAAGAGGGACCACCGGGCTTGTCGGGGGTTCAGGCGCTGAGCTGACTGGAGGTACTGGAGGTTCTTGTGGTCGGTGTACACATGAAATGGATGACATGCTCCCTCCAAGAGATGATGTCATTCCTCCAGGGCCATCTTGATGGCAAGCAGCTCCCGATCCCCGATGGCATAATTCTTCTCGAATGGCGAAAAACTTTTGGAAAAGAACCCACATGTTAGTGTCTTCCCCTTAGTTCCTTTCTGAGTGAGGACTGCCCCTGCACCCATGGAAGAAGTATCCACCTCCAACGCAAAAGGCTTCTCGGAATCCGGACGAGACAGGATGGGAGCAGAGGAGAATAATATATTCTTTTTATAATATAAAAAGAATAAAAATATCCATAAAAACGCAAAGAGAACATTTGTGGTTTACGGCATATTGTTCTAATGTAGCAGAGGAGAAACCTGTCTTTAACTCGGCGAAAGCTCTCTCCGCCTCCGGCGACCAACATCTTGGATTGGCCTTCTTCGTAGTCAGGGCCACGATGGGAGCCACCAAGGTAGAAAAGTGGGGGATAAACTGCCGGTAATAGTTGGCGAATCCCAGAAAGCGTTGTATGGCTCGAAGTCCAACCGGTCGTGGCCACTGCAAAACAGCCGACAACTTGGTAGGGTCCATTCGCAACCCCTTGTCGGAGACGATATACCCCAGGAAGAGTAAACTGGTCCGGTGCAACCGGCGTCGGAATTCTTGGCGCACCTGAATCCGATGGGTCGGTAGATAAGGAGTGAGGTTCAGGATATCATCTAGGTACACGATGACACAGGTGTAAATAAGATCCCTGAAGATATCATTGATGGACTCCTGAAAGACTGCCGGAGAGTTACACAGACCAAACGGCATTACTATATATTCAATATGCCCGTCCCGGGTGTTGAAGGCCGTCTTCCACTCATCCCCTTTTCTAATCCTAATGTGGTTGTACGCCCCACGCAGGTCCAGCTTCGTAAACACCTTGGCTCCCCGGAGTCGGTCGAGGAGTTCCGAGATCAATGGTAAAGGATACCGGTTCTTTACTGTAATTTTATTAAGTCCCCGGTAGTCGATGAAAAGAACCGTCCTTCTGCACGAAGAAAAATCCAGCTCCGGCCGGTGAGGAGGACTTGCGGATGAAGCCCTTCTGTAAGTTCTCCCGAATGTAGGCCGACATGGCCTGGGTCTCGGGTACAGACAAAGGATAGACCCTGCCCCGGGGAGGGCTAGTCCCTGGCAGGACATCTATGGGACAATCATACAGACGATGAGGCAGAAGAGACTCGGCCTGCTTCTCAGAAAACACCTCCGCAACGTCCTGGTATTCCGAGGGCAGACCCGGCAATGGCTCTGAAGGAATCAACGAAGTGGTGGGGCGCACCGGGCGTGGTGTAGCCAAACAGCGATTCTGACAGTCCGGCCACCAGTGAAGGACTTTGCCCATTCTCCAGTCCAGCGTAGGGGCATGTCCAGGAAGGCTGGAACCTGAACCATAATTCCTGAACTGGTGGAGAACCGTACAGGCATCGTTAATCGTGGAGAGGAGGAATTTTCACCCAGGGACACCTCTACCACGTCTCCTAGGTGCGAGCATTTCACGGATGCTGAGGTCGTAGAGGAAAGTCCTGACGGAAATGCTTTGGACTGGCACAGAAGAGACATAGATTTTCGGCTCGACGATGGGACCGTTCTTGCTCCGTCAAATGGGCTCTGTCCACCTGCATGGGCTCCTCGGCGGATGGCTGTGGAAGCGGCAGGGGAGGCCTCTGGAAGACAGGAGCAAGACGAGGCATATAGCGGGACCGAACCAACTCTCGCTCTTGACGAATCTCCTCCTGTAGCTCGGTGAAACGTATGTCAATACGGGTGGCCAAGTGAATTAGGTAACTCAGAGAGGAAGGAAGATCTCTTGCAGCCAGAGCATCCTTAACCCTGCTGGATAGACCCTTCTTGAAAGTGGCGCAAAGGGCGGCGGCGTTCCACGAGATCTCCGAAGTCAGGGTACGGAACTGGACCGCGTAGTCACCAATTGAGGACTCGGCGGAGATTCAGGAGCGCGGTTTCTGTTGAAGACACACGTGCGGGTTCTTCAAACACGCTGCGAAATTCCTCCAAGAATGCCTGCAGATTAGCTGTCACCAGGTCGCTCCTATCCCAAATTGGCATAGCCCATGCTAGGGCCCTCCCAGAAAGCAGATTGACCACAAATACCATCTTGGAACGCTCGGTCAGAAATTGGTTGGCCATTAGTTCCACATGCATTGTGTAATGAAACCCCGACACAGCTTAGAGTCCCTGTCGAACTTGGACGGCAATGGTAGTCGGAGCTTTGGGCCCCCAGTTGCGGGCGGACCAGCTGACGGTGGCGCAGGAACCGATGGCGATGGCTGCTGCTGCTGGGCCAGGAACTGCTGCAACATGGAGGTCAGCTGATTCAGTTGCTGCGCTTGTTGCGCAATCTGCTACGACTGCTGGGCAATGATAGCTACGAGATCCGCCTCGCCGGGAAAGGGTACCTAGGCGGGATCCATGGCTGGATCTTACTGTAACGGGTGTGGTAGTGGATCTACTGGACCTCCGCAAGCGGTAGTGTAAGCCTCGCCAGGGAGCGGAGTCTAAGTAGGTCCAGGTTTTCACCAGCGCCCGCCGCAAAGCAGGATGGACTTGCTGCGGCGGGAGTCTTCCAGGTCGCTACCCCTGACCTGACTTGCTTGCGGTGGCAGCCGAGGTATAGCGTGGTACAAAATTGTAAGACAAGCTCGTAGTCGGGGACAGGCAGTAAGGACTGGACAGGTGGCAAAGGTTGTGGTCGAGGCTAGCGAAAGGTTCGGTCGAGTCGGGACGAGACTAAATAGACGCTTTCCTGAAGGAACAGCATTAAGATCCAGGGGGACGTGCTGGAGGCGGTGCCAATATATAGGGCAGCGCCGAATCACCATTACCGGCGCACTGGCCCTTTAAATTTAAGAGAACTGGCATGCACGCGCCCTAAGGAGTGGGGACACGTGTGCCCGTCGGCAGAAGACCGCGAGGAAGCAGGAGCGCGGCCAGGTAAGTGTATCAGCGCAGGAGAATGAGTGAGCCCGCGGGCCGCGGCGCCACTCGCCCCCGAGCCAGGGGAGAGTGCAGGGACATGAGAGTGCCCACAGCCTGGCCCAAAGGCTCCGGGGCTGCTCGTTACAATCTTAATGGTGCTATTAATTGTACCATATAATGTTCTGGGAAACTATGTGGGTAGGAATGTGAAAAAACTTAATTGCAGCATTTTTGTGGAGGTTTAATTTCTATGGAGTTCACTGTTCGGTATAAATAACATGTTATATGTATTATGCCGTTACGTACGATTCCGGTGATATCAAATGTAGAGTTTTCATTGTTTTAGTACTTTTCAAAAAGTGCCACGTCAGTTTCTGTGGCCGAAAACTTTTCTGTTTTTTCCATTTATGGACCTGTGTGAGAGCTTGTTTTTCAAGGGCTAATGTGGCCCTTTTATTTGTACCATTTTTGGACAAGTGGCTTTTTGATCCCTTTTTATTCCAATTTTCTGGGCATCACAGAATGACCAAAACAACCCACAATTTTGGCGTTGGGATTTTTTTTTCTTCTATGGTGTTCACCCTAAAGGAATTATGTTATATTTTAATAGACTCGACTTTTACAGACACAGTGATACCAATTATGTATAGTTTTTTTATTTTCTTATTTTTTAAATGGCAATAGGGGGGTGTTTTGAACTTTAAATATTTCTTATTATATTTTTTATATGTATATATTTAAAACATTTTATGTTTTATTTTTACTTGTACCTGCAGTCCACCTTGGCCACTTGAGGGCTTGACTGCTTGTACATTGTTCTGCATTATACATATAATGCAGAAGGATGTGCAAGATGGCGCTCCTTTTATTTCCTACATATGGGGCAGTAACATGGCAGCCATGGAAGCCTTCATTAGGCTTCTGGCTGCTATGGTAATCACTCGGCCCCCTGCAAACTCATCACACAGCACTGCTCCTTATCAATTTAAATGCCGCAGCCGCAATCGCTGTGGTGTCTAGAGAGTTAAATTAACAGCCAGCACCTGTGACTAGAGATGGGCGAATTGATTGTAACGAAGTGGAATTCGTTTAGAATTTCAGGAAAACTTCGGTTCGGAACGAAGTTGAACTTTGGGGTACTTCGCGTGAACGAAGTGTGCTTTTGATTGATAAAATGGCTGTGAGCACATGGCGCTACATGGGGCAAAGCACTCTGGGAGGAAGAAGGGCATAGCCTGCATGACATGTGCAGAGATGAAGCCAATCAGAGACTGGCAGGATTCTGTGACGTCACCGCACTATATAAGTCCGGGCGCGACGCTGGGAGCTCATACCGCTCTCACTGAACTGATCAGGGAAGGTGCTGCAGCGGCTGCTTATGATAGCTGATACTAAAAAACTCATTTTTACACAGCGATTTTTGGGGTGTGTCACAGCTTGTCTTACAGAGACTTGCTCGCTTATCGTTCTAATTCTGATTTTTGGGGTATTGGATCTGACAGTCCACCGTGTGCATCCTGAGCAGCTGCTATACATTTTAATGTAATTCTGCTCACAGCACATTGACATATCAGGTGACTCTACAGCTTGT
Source organism: Phyllomedusa bahiana (assembly GCA_025379985.1). Classification (NCBI taxonomy): domain Eukaryota; kingdom Metazoa; phylum Chordata; class Amphibia; order Anura; family Hylidae; genus Phyllomedusa; species Phyllomedusa bahiana. The sequence goes on from JAODAL010003222.1 coordinate 55,849, forward strand.
ACCTGTTGTATTCATTTAAAAGAAACAGCGTTTTACATACAATACATTTCATTTTTGGCCATGGCTCACATCTTTTTGCGCCACTTTCATCCAGGGGTTAATTAAGCATTGTTCTGCTGCTCCTCCGTGGAGCACTAAAAGAAACGGTCTTTTTCACGCAAATAAAAGGGTCATTTTTCTGTAGCATAATTTCACAAGGCGAATGTTAATAACAGTTTTTCTCTTGCTTGTTGTCTCATAAAATACACGCCATTGATTTAACACGCTACAAGCTGGTGTCTTTTGTGGCCTGCTCCAATTCTTTGCCGAGAGATTTACTTCCAGGGTTAAATTAAGCGTTGTTCTGCTGCTGTGGTGACTAAAAGAATACCGGTCTTTTTCAACGCCAAGAAAGCATTTTTCCTGTTAGCCTAATTCATAATCGAAGGTTAATTACAAGTTTTCTCTTTTTGTGTAGCGTAAAATACCCCGCCATTGTAACACGCTACAACCTGGTAGTTTTTGGCTGCTCAATTCTTTTGTGCAATTTACACTCCAGGGGTTAATTAAGCGTGTTCTGCTGTTGTGGTGACTAAAAGAAACCGTCTTTGCCACGCCAAAGAAATACATTTTTCTGTAGCATAATTCTCAGAAACAAAAGGTTCATTACAAAAGTTTTTTCTCTGGTTGTGTGTAGCGTAAAATACCACGCCATTGTAACACGCTACAAAGCTGGTAGTTTGTAGATGCTCAATTCTTTTGCACAATTTACATCCAGGGGTTATTATAAGCGTTGTTCTGCTGCTGTGGTGACTAAAAGACAACCCGTCTATTCACCGCCAAAAACGACGCATTTTTCCTGTAGCATAATTCACAACCCGAAGGTAATTACAAGTTTTTCTCTTGATTGTGTAGCATATAAAATACAGCATAGTATCACGCTACAAAGAGCTAAGGTAGTTTTTGGTTCACCTGCTCAATTCTTTTCAGCGCGATTTACATCCAGGGGATAATTAGAAGCGTTGTTCTGCTGCTGTGGTGACTAAAAGAAACGTCTTTTCTTCACGCCATAGAATAGACATTTTTTCCTGTAGCATAATTCATAAAACGAAGGTTAAATTACAAGTTTTTCTCTTGTTGTTTGTAGCGTTAAAATACACGCCATTGTAACACGCCTCAAACCTGGTCGGTCTTTGGGGCTCGCTCCAATTCTTTTGTGCAATGTACATCCAGGGGTTAATTAGCGTTGTTCTGCCTGTCTGTTGGTGACTAAAGTAACGTCTTTTTCACCCGCTCAAAAATCACATTTTTGCTGTAGATAATTCAGAAACAAAGGTTTATTACATGTTTTTCTTTGTTGTGTAGCGTAAAATACACGCCATTGTAACACGCTCAAAGTGATCAGTTTGTAGTGCTCACTTCTTTTGCACAATTTACATCCCAGGGGATAATTAAGCGTTTTTCTGTGCTGTGGTGACTACACACACAGGCAAACCGTCTTTTTCACGCCAAAAAGACATTTTGTCTGTAGCATAATTTCCCAACACGGCGAAGGCTTAATTAAAAGTTTTTCTCTTGCTGATGTACCGTAAAATACACGCCATTTTCCTAACAACGCTACCAGTAGTAGTGTTTGGTGCTCAATTATTGCGACAATTTATATCCAGGGGTTAATTACGCGTTGTCTGCTGCTGTTTGGTGACTAAAAGACAACGTCTTTTTCACGCCAAAAAAGACCATTTTTCCTGTAGCATAATTCACAAGGCGAAGGTTAATTACAAGTTTTTCTCTTGTTGAGTGCGTTAATAAAACGCCTTTGTACACGCTACAAAGCTGGTAGTTTTGCGGCTGTTTCACTTTCTTTTACGCAATTTACATCCAGGGGTCAATTAAGCGTTGTTCTGCGCTGTGGTGACTAAAAAAAACCAATCTTTATCACCGCAAAAAAATAAACTTTGTTCCTGTAGGCATAATTCACAAGCGAAGGCTAATTACAAGTTTTTGCTATTGTTGGTGTAGCGTACAATACACGCCATTGAAACACGTACAAAACCGTTTGCTCATTCTTTTGCTCAATTTACATCCAAGGTTAACCTAAGTAATTTTCTGAGTTGTATCCAGTTCAACCGAACCCTTTGTTTTTCACCGCCACAGAAAGACAATTCTGTAGCATTAATTCATATCCGAAGGTTAATTAAGCCTGTTTGTGCTTTTATATTCAGTAAAATACACAGAGTTTTTTAAACGGCACATCTAATAAATTTTTCCTGGCCATTTGTGGAGCGCATTTTACTATCGATAGGGTTACCCAAGTTGTTAGTGGGTCATTGGAGTCATATACAGGGTGTGTATTTAATACTATACTGATATCTTCATCAACAGTGTCTCTGTACAATTTTAGATACAACAGTTATGTCAGACCAGAGAGGCTGGCAGGCTCTTACCTGCGAGAGGAGGCACAAACATTCAGGGCTAGGCCCAGGGTTCGCCAGCACAGCAAGGGGACGCCGCAGAAGGCAGGGCGTACACTCGGTGAGGCCACAACCTGCCGCTGTCCATCTAGCAGCCGTGTGTGTTCAGCAACCCAATGGTTCCATGATTGGTCTGACTAGGTCAATCCACTTCTACAGATGGAATCTGACCAACCCCGCCAAGAGTCGGAGCGGAACGTCAGACAACAACCCTCCGATTTACACGGCCGGGAGCGGGTTCAGCGGGCCTTCATCGTGTCCTCAACCCCGCCTCTGTCCATCCGGTTCCCTCAGCCAGAGATTACTATGTGGTATGGGCTCAGCACCCCTATATAGCGAGGGATGAACCAAATTGAAGAGGGCCAGTCAGAGCTCTTGGCAGCGAAGTAATGGACGGCACCAAGGATCCCTTGCTTCTTGCAGACAATAGGGGTCGCTCTGCTATACCAGCACCAGTGTGATGAGGGTCCACCGTACGATGAAAACAAATAGATGATGATGTGCCGATCGCACTTGGAGAGCCCGGCGTGAACAAGGGCTTCATCATCGTCAGGAGAAGAGGGGTAGCCTTGCGCGTTCAGGCAGCGGCGCAGCCAGCAAGTGGGTTGTGTGGCCGTGGAGTCAGCAGGGTAGCCGCAGTGTGAGGTGGGAGCCAAGCCGGCCACGGGGTAGAAACCCGCTTTGCACATCCAAGAAAAGTAGCGGCACAGGGGGGTCTCAGCGATTGGCGCGGCCCGGCAGTAGTCACTCAGTGCGGCGCGTTTGGACTCGTTTAAAATTCAGGCTACTCGGCGTGTGGCAGTTCTCTTGAAAGACCGGGAGGAGCGAATATGGGTTATATATAGTACTGTGGCAGAGAAAGTTGAAGCTTGGCCAGGGAGTAACGTTGGGCACCACCGGCCATGCGTCAACCCTCTATACCCTCGAGCTAGCATCACCATTCCGGTGGCCTGGGAGAAACGTGGCTAGATCCGTCCGGTACGTCCGGGCTCATCCTGCGCACGCAGCAGCCAGCAGCGGCAGTGACACGCTGCCATTGCAGCAAGCCCGTCAAGGGCTCAATCCAACCTCTGCAAGGGAAGGGAGCTCGTTTTCTTTGCCCTCCATTCCCGATCAGATGCTCTGCTCCTCGCTACGCATGGCTTGCCAGCAGCTCGTTCGCGAGGCGAATTGCATAAGAGACAACAGTATGCGTCTAACAATCCTAAGGTGCAGCAGGCTGACGTGTCTGTCCAAGATGTTGGTACTGTTTTACAGTCCCTCCCTTTCCAAATGGTGGACTCTGCACCGTTCAGAGAATTAAAGGCTTGTGCCAGAGCGAGATGGAGAGTTCCAAGCCGTTAATTTCTTTCTCCAAAGGCTGTACCACGCACTTCAGAAATAGGTAGACAGAAGGTGGGCCAGTCCTTGAGCTTAGGGTTTGATTCCAAGGTTGAACTGCCAGCAGCGGACGTCTGTAGCTGTAACTACGGTCAAGGACCAGTACATGTCCCTTTACGGCCCATTGGGTGAATGGGCTTCTGCCCCAAGGGCTCCCTCAACAACTTGGACCAGGAGACGCCGCTTCTCCTCTCATTGTCAAACTCCGGCTCCTGCACCAATGTCCGCTCCTCCTCCTCCTTACCAACCACCCACCATTCAGCCTCCACCAAGTACTGCTCCATCCCTTCCACATTTGTAGGCCAGAGGCTGTCACGCAGTTCTACACTGGCTTGCCTGGGCGAACAAGTCAACAGGGAGGAAATGCTCCGCGTCATGCAGCAAGAAATCGTGTGTGCTTTCCGTGCCAACTGCAAATGGAAACCCATGGTGACGGGGACAATGGGGTTACATGGTGTCCCGCGCTGCACGAGCGGGATGGTCCATTTGCGCCCCTGCATGGCGCATGTGTTCAATCTGGTTGTGAAAAGGTTCCTGAAGTCTTTCCACGATCTTCAGAAGATTCTGGAAATGGCCAGGATGCTGGCATGCACTTCATCCATTCCTACAAAGCCAGGAACACCTCCTCGGTTGCGCTGGCAGAAACGGGCCTCCCCCAACACACTCTGATATGCGATGTTTCCACGTTGGAATTCCTGCTGCCTTGTTGGGCCGACTGTTGAACAGAGAAAGGCCATTAACGATTTTTTGTGTCAGGGGGACAGGAGTACTCCCCTGTGTAACTTTGATTTCAGTCAGGTGGCAGCTCATGGTGACACCTGCGTTTGTTGATGCCATCGAGGAGGCCACGGTTTTTTATTTTGTCAGTCGCCTAGATACGGGATGATATCAACTTCATTCCACTGCTTCATGTCTCGAACAGATGCTGAAAAATCTGTCTGGGCAGTGGAATGTGAGAGTGGCCACGGGATAATGTGACACGACTACTGACCTATGTAACGCATGAATCAGGGGTGGATCGGCCAGGATTTCCACACACCAATGCCTTAGGCGTCAGGACTCATCAGCCATGACGCGCTCACCAACTGTGAGAAATGGAGTTGGAGTTAAATTACTGCCTCAGCCATCTATTCTGATGCCGCCAACTGCCTGATGCCACCACATCTGCGCGCCTGTTTTCCATTGCCTACCACCCATCTTGACAGGGGACTGGTATTGCCACCCACATCCACACTTGTATTGTGCAACTCTTGACCTCATGCTTGCTGTGGCTGTCTGTGGTGCCGTTGACATCCACTGTGTCATTGTGCCACTCTGTGGCCTACTCCAGTTTTTGCCACCTCCAGAATGTCATTTTAGCCATGTCTGACTCATGCTGCTTGCTGTGGCTGCTGCCGATGACTCCACACTGTCGATGTGCCACTCTGTGGCTTCTCCTGTTTTGCACCTCCAGAATGTCATTTTTGCCATGTCTGACCTCATGCTGCTGTGGCTGCGCCGTCACCTCCACACTGTGTCATTGTGCACTCTGTGGCCTACTCCAGTTTTTGCCACCTCCAGAATGTCATTGTGCCACTGTCTGACTCATGCTTTTTTTTTTTTTTTTTGCTGCTGCCGTTGACCTCATCACTGTGTCATTGATGCCACCTCAGTGGCTACTCTGTTTTTGGCACCTCCAGGAATGTATTGTGCCACTGTCTGCCTCATGCTGCTGCTGCGGTGCCCTCCACACAGTGTCATTGTGCACTTGTGGCCTACTCAGTTTTGCACCTCCAGAATATATATTGTGCATGGTCTGCCTCATGCTGTGCTGCTGCCGCGCCACCTCCACATCTGTCATATGTTGCATGTCACACGCTTTCTCTTTGCATTACAATCTCAGTAACCTATCTAATAAAATAGTAATAAAATCCCATTTTCTTTTCCCCTTACAAATCTCGATCCTCTCAAACACATATCTCTTCATACTAATTTTACTTCACACCCACCCCTATACATCCACCCCACCACCTCAACATCCCAATAAACTAATTCCCCCTAACTTCCTCCAGCCTTATTTTCGTCCATTTAACATATTTAAAAAACCTCTATACCTCATACCAACTTCTCCCCCCAAAATATCCCATTTCCTCCTATCTCTTCCACTCCAAAAATCTCCCAATCCAAAACATATCCCCAATTATCTCAACTCATTATTTACCCCACCACCAAACTTTCACTTCCAAACACCACAATCATCACTTTTACCCCAAATACCCAAAAAACTTAACCCCAAAAACACTCACATACTTACACATATTTTAATATACTTACTCCACCTTTCTCCATATATAATTTAAAACCAACAATTCTACCATCCCTTTCTTTCCCCCATCCCTCATAACCATTACCATCATATAAATTCCAAATACCTCAACCCTTCCCCAAACATTACCATCATTTTAATAACATTTTTCTAAACATTCTTCTATACTCCTCCCCAACTACCACAACTCCCCCACACATCATTTTAATTCCCCACTTCCCCAAAATCACTCCTCTTCTCCCACAAACCATACATAACTACATCCATATCAATCTTCTACTCATATTCTCAACTCAAATCCCAACTTTCCCCCCCCCATACAACAACACCCCAACACCACCCCAACACCCCCTACAAAAATCACAAACACCACCACCAAAACACAACACAACAACACCATATACAACACTACATACACAAACTACCAATACTCACACCACCAACCAACCCAATACAACTAAAAAATAATCTCCAAAACACAATCCATATACAAACAAAAATGTAAATCAAAACCTTACTAAAAACCAATAAAATAACCCCCCCAAAAAAATTTCCGCTTTTCCACTTTTTAATTTTTACTACCATAAACTTTAAACACACCTGTATATTCTTGCAGCTCTCACTCTCTTAATTCTACACACGCACAACTGATCATGACGCCACCCAGGATTCAGTAACCATAGCTTTTCATAATCCTACACCGACATGCTCTATACTATACTCGCACATTATTATTTCCAGCATTATAGCATTTTATACATGTTAGGTGCATTTACTAAGTTTCGTTAATGTGCCATAAACATAGCGAGGGCGTCGAATATAGACTCCATTTATAATTGCCACCAAAAACCACTTTCTACCTTCTCAGGTGCATTATACACTTGAAAATGAGATCGACAATTCACTTCGAGTCGCCTTCCTTCTATACATGTCTCCCCTAAATATTTAATACCAACTAGTGTATTATAGGGATTCCCCTCAATGATCGTGCGTTATATAGCAGAAATAAACCTTAGCTGATTAAAAATTAATAAGCACTTATCTTAAATAGACAAAGAACAGCAGAGTATCACACGACGGGGGTCTTTATAGTAGAAAATAGTAATGGTATCCACAGGTAATAATATATAGATAACATTACTATTTTTTAATATACCCCCTTGGTATGATGAACCGATGTTTCCCCTCTTTTTGAAAATCATGTGATTTTTAATTTTCATTCAGTTATTTTCCGGTATTCTTTGTGCTTTTATGCACTAATATTGAAGTGATATTAAGTCTGATACGGGCAGATGTTAACAGTAGACTTTGTTTGAGTGATAGCCCCTAAATCTGTTTATACTCTGAATTTCTTCTTTTTTTAACATTTGATGTTTTATACTAATTTGGAATTGTTTTTGTATTTTGTATGTAATTCTTATTTTAGAATTTCAAGGTATACTACATAGTCAGACTTTTTTTGGTCTAACATTTTGGTTGAAACTTGGTAGATCAATGTGCTCATCTGTATCAGGTATTCCATCCAGTGTTTTATTGTATTACTAAATTTAATATGCAATTGAGATTATTTTTATTAGAATGTGGATTAAAATTGACTCAACTCTTTCATGATGGTCACCTACTGTGTTACTTTCAAATGGCATTCAGCTCTGCAACAAAAAAAAAAAAAAAAAAGAAAAGAACGGGAAACTGTAATTTAGATCTAAATTAAAGAGAGAGATGGCAGGTATAGATTTTCTCCAGATACAAGGAAGCTCCATGAAAAGTTTGGTGGGTTAAAGGCTACATTGTCAGACACTTAATAATGATTTCTGTAAAAGCCCTTCAGAATCTCCAGCAGAAGATATTATCATTTGTCTTGTATTATATTCGAGATCTACATACACAGAAGCTCCTGCTAGCTCACTTTTTAATAGCTGACACTGGTGACATAAATTGGATTAAGTACAAAATGTAACAAATTAAAAACCAACTTTTAACATTCTTCTAACTTTGTGAAACAACTTTTAAAATTGTAACCACTTAACCAGGCATTGATATGGGGAGGGTGACGTTTTACTGCCGGCTTCAAACTTCGTTTTATACATTTAAAGGTCTTCTCTGAAAAAGAATTCAAATACCTTATTAAAGAAGATCGAGTTTTTAGGGATTTTGCTCCTTAAGGGGGTTTATACGGCCGCGGTATTTGTCATGTTTTTGCGCACTTCCCCCACGGGCCGCGGGGTGGGCGGTTGTCTCCGCGATGAGCGGGAAGAGCCCTCTCCCCCCTCCCCTTGAGTAGAATCTTCCGTCGGGAACCGCGACAGGAAGATTGTGCGTCATACAATTTTTGCGCGGACCGCCGGCCGGTCCAACACGGTCCGACGGCAAAACCTGTGCGAGTGGGGACTGCTGAACAGGTTTTGCATCAAGAGCACACAATTTGTGCTCATTTTCGGCCGGTTTTTCTAGGCGTCTGAAAACCCGCAAACCGGCTGAAAAACCGGCCGAAAACCCGTGCCGTGGGGACATGCCCTAACACTGTGGGCGACATGTCCCAACACGCCAACGCCAGTTTTTTGGTCTATTTTGTGGCAAAACCATTTTTGACGCCATATTCTTGTTGAACTGAACTGGCTTACACCATAACTAGGACATATAAGCGGGCACGACACTTTCTAATGCAATATTATATATGCGTGCGCTGTGCACCACCGTCGCGCATTACTGCCTATTGAGAGCGAATATAACTTATTGTCATGCGCCACCTAGAGGCATACGACTTTCTGGGCGCATTACATATACTAACAATGATATACTATGCGCCCACGAGTTGCACAATGCGCCTTTTTAGACGCGATGCGCCCTTTTTGCGCAATGCGCCTTTTTAGGCACGTTAAATTTTCTATGCAAGGTTAACCTGACGCCAGTATCGGACTTTCACGCACACTTTACACTGATTTAATGCGCCTAAAACTGGCATGAATACAACACTTTTCAGACATGTCGCCCTTTGGTTTTGATCCTGTTTAGTCCAACATTGTACTAAAGGTTTATTAGGCCGCCAATGGATATAATTCGGGACATTTACCATCTATTACCATTCCAATACATAACAAGTGGTTTACACTTGTGGCTACAGCTTCATGGAATAATACTGGTCATTAGAAAAAACTGCAAACTTTAACCCTTATGGAACTATAGAATTTGTGAACGAATTAATATCCATATCAGCACTATTAGACAGTACATCTTGTCCCACAAAATAAAAGCTTTCATATATCTGTGTAGGTGGAAAAATAAAAAAGTTATGGATCTCAGAAGGCAAGGAGAAAAAAAAATGAAGAACCATATGATTATTAATAGTTGACAGGAAGGGGTTAAAATCTACCATATTTACACTTTTTTCAAAAGTAAGACTACTTTCTAAAGTTTTTTTGGGAAAAAAAAAACAAAATACACTATAAGACATACTCTCAGCAAGTTTTGTCACTAATGAGGATAGTAACTTTGAAACATGAATGATTCACTTTAATATTATATTTTAAACAATTTTCAACTTCTGTTTTGCTTGTTAATCTAAACTTGATTAAATTATACAACAGATTGTTGAATAAACCTTGGTTTTTTACTATATGTTGTAAATTCGAGCTTGAAATGTGCTTTAAAGTACAGTTTACTCATTAAATTTTAACAGATATACAACTTGGCTTCAGTTTTCTACTAAATTATACAGCCCTCCTAAATTGAACCTCCTTTTTACAGTGAATTATAATAACAGTAAGAATTAGCCAGCTTTGCAAATTACATAATCAAATAAAAACAAGCCAATTAAGCACTCTTGATCACACAGAACAATAATAAAATTAATAAGGTACAACAAATTAAATTCAGCAACTGGCGTGTATGAATATCTCCGAAGAAATTAGAAATACATATTGTATTGGCCACTTTAAACATTATGCACACTTAAATTCATTGATATTCAAAACAGCCTGTCTGCCAAAATGTAGGTTAACTATAAATGACCTAGTCAGAAGGTAATAATCAAGTAGGATGAATATATCTTGATTGCACCTGGTTGTATACACAGAGTACACACATAATTTTATGCACCGAGGCATCCATGTTTGTCAGGGTGAAATAATTGCTAGCAGCTGTATTGTGTAAATTCAATTTTGTGTAAACATCTGGATTTTGTTTTACCAACATTATAAAACAAAATAAAATTAAAATTAAAAACATAAAGTGCAAAGCATTACAGTAATAAAATGAGAGCAGGTGGGAAAATCCAAAATCCACGCTCGATATCAACAGTCTTTCTAAACAATATATTAAAACCTGCTGGTAAATTGATTCTCGCCAATAGGTGGATCTGTTTTTTCTTCATAAATCATCCAAATAATTCCAATACATGATTCATTAACCAGTTCTTGACCGGGCTATTAACCCAAACCCTTCCTAACCAGGCACGTTTTCCTTTTCCGTAGTATTTGCCGGTTTGAACTCGATAACGCTTTGTTGCGTTTGGTTATTGTACTAATTTTTTCACTTTTTTTCTGTGATATGTTAGGCTTTATTGTTATGTAATTTTTACATTACTTTTTTTGTTTGTTTGTTTTTATATGAAGGAAAATAGTGCATTCTTTAAAGTCTGTTTTGCACGTTATTTATTTTTTAACAGCAAAATTACTAAATAAGTTCTGATCTGCTCCATACATGTCACAGCAATGGCCAGCTTCCATACCTACCTTCCGAACACTAATGAGATACATGATTAAGGGACAATGACTGAAACGTCACACCGTTTACTCGTTACTTTCCTTATTCCCACTTGAATCCATATGCATGTGGAGCTCCCCTTTGAATTTTCAATAAATATATTGTCTGTTTTCACCTAAGAAAATTGGTTGCTATATAGTGTGCTGTTGTGCTATACTATCCGCAAGACTTTGAACAGAGTATCGTACTTCTTCCCATACTCCTGAGTTAAGGGGTTAAGCAGGGCAGGACATTTCTGGAAAGTGTGGCACCTACTCTAAAGAGCTTGGTTATTCATTTAATTCATGTAACATTATACCACTACTGGCTTACCCTAGCCACATCTTTCCCTGAAGACACTTAGGGCGACATGTATGAACGGGTCTATGCCAGAATTCTGGCCTCAAAAAGCTGTAGTAGACCAGTTATATAGATGTATGAACAGGCATACTCTAAACTTTGACACTTTTTGGGGCGTTCTGGGGGCGTGTCGCACCACATTAGTAGAAGTAGACACATTTATGATTCTTTGATGCCAAAAGTTAGGCGCATAACAGTTAGAATAGTCAGACCAAGTTAAAGGTGTTCTGCCTGAACCTGAGTTGTTGTATTGTCAATAGACTGTATGTATGAACTGCAGAAGAGCAGGTTCAAACATTCTGGTGCAGTCTATACTACCTTAAAGCAATTTAGAACTGATCTATCAGCACCAGAATTCATACATGTCACCCTTAGTCTATTGGCTATTCATTTAATTCATGTAACATTATGCCACTACTGGCTTAGTGTAGCCACATCTTTCTCTGGTGACCACAAGTTATCTGGAGAGACTTAGTCCTTTCACGCACCTCAGATGTCTTATTCCTGGGCACCTATTAATCTCAGCATTGTTTATCCAGTGGCAACAACTTCTATTAAACCATTACTGGCAGGATACATACTCCTAGGACATTGATGACATTAATATATGGCTGCTAAATGAAATCAAGAGTATCAGCATAGCCTTCAGAAGAAAACAACAGGCAACCTCTTTCTTCAGTAGTAGTAATAGTTATGATTGAAAAAGGATATAGGTCTATCAAGTATTATGCCAGTAAGGAGGTATGAGGTAAGATTACTTGCTTAGCCACCTCCATACATGACAGGTGCCAGCTGTTAATTACAACTGAAACTCACAGCAGAGATCGGAGCTGGCTTCTATCCCTGCTGTTTAACCTTTTAGATGCCGTAACAGTCGTGGCTGTGGTGTCTAAATGAATAATGGATGGTTCCCCTCCCCCGACAAAAGTCGCAGTGGCTGCCATGGCAGCTGGAAGCCTAATAAAGGCTTGCATATCTGCCATGTTAGAACTCCCATTACTTCTTGCCCCAGGCAGGAAGTAATAGAACCACCATCTATTTATGTAATGCAGAAGGTTGTACAGGTAATCGAGCCCCCTAGTCGACAAGTAGACTACAAGTAGAAATGTAAAAATAAAACATATAAAACTAAAATAAAAAAATATTAAGAGTTGAAAACACCCATTTTCACCATTTTACATATAAAATAAAAAAAAAAAGTTCCACACAATTGGCATTGCCATGTCCATAAAATTCCAGTCTTTTAAAATACAACATCAATTATCCTGTACATTGAACACTGAAGAACAAAAAATATTCCACTAACTCCAAAACAGTGGAGGTTTTTTGGTCATTTCACATCCCAAAATAATTGGAATAAAAAAATGATCAAAAAGTTGCATGTATTCCAAAGTGATACCAATAAAAACTACACTTCAGCATGCAAAAAGTGCACTCTCACTCAGGTCTATAGGTGAAAAAACAAAAAAAATTGTTGATCACGTAAAGTGGGGTTGTATTACTATGTTAAAAAATAGGAAATGATTTTTATTTTTTTTAAGTACTAAAACTAGTGTTGAGCGATTACGTTGGCCATCGACATCGGGCGATGGTCGATGTCGACCATCATCGACAAGATAGTCGATGGGCGATGGTAGATTATGATCGATGACCATTAAAGTCTAGGGAAGCAACCTTCATTTTTTACACCCCCAAAAGGGGAAAAAAAAAAGCTGGAATTAAAAAACCCCAACAGCAAAGGGGTACGTGTACTTTTAGGAAAAAACTTTGGTATAAAAGCCACAGAAAAAAAAATCACAACCATTAAAATCCCTGTCTTGTTTAACACAGCCCGACCCTTTTTAAACCCGCATCACCCCAAATTAAAAAATGAAGAAAAGGGAGTATGATTTTTTAACCCATTTTACTTTAACGGCATTGAATATCCGTCCTGGAAAAGCAGATGAGCCCCAAACCTGCATGACCCCAGATTAAAAAGTGTCGGAAAAAGGAGTCTTTCAACCACCATTTTAGTTGAACTGGACATTGACTATACCTGTCCTGGGCCACAGCATGAGCCCCAAACCTGCATGACCCCAGATTAAAAAGTGCCGGAAAAAGGAGTCTTTCAACCACCATTTTAGTTTCACTGGACATTGACTATTCCTGTCCTGGGCCACAGCATGAGCCCCAAACCTGCATGACCCCAGATTAAAAAGTGACGGAAAAAGGAGTCTTTCAACCACCATTTTAGTTTCACTGGACATTGACTATACCTGTCCTGGGCCACAGCATGAGCCCCAAACCTGCATGACCCCAGATTAAAAAGTGCCGGAAAAAGGAGTCTTTCAACCACCATTTTAGTTTCACTGGACATATACTGTCCCTGTCCTGGGTAGCGCTTGCCCCTCCATATGAGTGCGGACCAATTAAACTTCACTTGGAAAAAATTAACTGGTGGTCGTAACGCTCCTGTTTACACCAGTGTGCCCTTTTTCTTGGCATTCTTTTTCTCATTTTACTCAACGTGCTGGAGGAAATTGTCTCTGTACTTTGTTCTCTGTCCGTGCTCCATACTCCATTCCTCTGAATAACCTACATCTGGTCAAGTTTTCCTGTACTCCCTTGTACAATTCAGAGGAATTTTTTTGCAGCTATTTTGTACATGCAAGTTTTTTAGTAGTTTAATTCTAGAAAACACATTTTTAAAATAGGATGGAATCCCACCATGTCTTTGTTTCTCTTTTTTTAATTGTATTAAATGGGTTGTCTCAATACAGGAATTGCTAGCTATGTTAAAGATCTTGCAAAAACAAGTCATTTTGCAATATGTGTCCATTAACAGTGTCCTACCTATTCCTGTTTCTGACAGCACCATCACCCTTGAGCCACTCTTGACAATTGTGAAGAACAAATGTCTGTTGCAAACAAAATTTTTTATAATAGGACCTGTAGTATTGTTGCATTTCAAAGCAGCATGACCCAAAAAATTATAAAAATGACTTCTCAGCCAAATGTTGAAAATTGTGAGGGAGAATGCCACTTAGAAGCCACATTTCTGTTCCAAAGGACATGATTATTGCTGTATCTCACAGCAACATGACCCCAAAACCATTGACAAATGCGAAAACTTCAAAAGATAAAGAGAGTAAAGGGAAAATACTGTGTTGTCATGAAAACCTTGCTGTCTTTTACAGTCTTCTCACAGCAAAACCAGCAAAATTTAAAAATGTTGGGAACTGAGAATAAAAATTGCAGTAAAAAATGATCATTTTAAAAAAAAGTTTTCAAGAGGACCATTTCTGTTGAAGAGGAATGTGAAGTAGACCGGCAACTAATCGGTGACCTCGGCAATTGGGGCCACAACATCATCAGAGATCCATGTCTGATTCATCTTGATGAAAGTCATTCGATCCACATTATCTGTGGAAAGCCGGATGCATTTGTCTGTAATGACTCCTCCAGCTGTGCTGAAGGTCCGCTCAGATATGACGCTGGGCTGGGCAGGACAACACCTCTATGGCGTGGCGAGCGAGCTCGGGCCATTCGTCCATTTTGGATACCCAGAGATCTTGCAAAAACAAGTCATTTTGCAATATGTGTCCATTAACAGTGTCCTACCTATTCCTGTTTCTGACAGCACCATCACCCTTGAACCACTCTTGACAATTGTGAAGAACAAATGTCTGTTAGAAACAACATTTTTTAGAATAGGAACTGTAGTATAGCTGCATGCCACAGCAAAATGCCCCCAAAAATTCAAAACATGACCCCTGAGCCACTTTTGACAATTGTGAAGAACAAATGTCTATTAGAAACAACATTTTTTAGAATAGGACCTGTAGTATTTGCTGTATTCACATTTAAGTGCAAGGTGCCTCAATGAACAAAGCTTAGTGCGCCAAAGTGAAAAAAACACGTATCTGTAATGTATTCGGATAATAAAAGGTATTTTTTGGCACCTATCAATTCACCTTTTGGTAACTACACAATTGCTGGAAATTCAAATTTAACTGCAAAGTAGATCTTTTCAACAAAGGGGCCTCCCGCCAAAGTGCAAAAAACACGTATCTGTAATGTATTCGGATAATACAAGGTATTTTTGGCACCTTTCAATTCCCACCTGTGGTGACTACAAAAATTGCTTTTATTCACATTAAGTGCAAGGTGCCTCAATGAACAAAGCTGTATGCGCCAAAGTAAAAAAAAACACTATTTGTAATGTATTCGGATAAAAAAAAGGTATTTTTTGGGGCACCTATCAATTCACCTGTGGTAATTTACACAATTGCTGGATTCAAATTTAACCGCAAAGTAGCTCTATCAACATAGCTGGCCTGCGCCAAAGTGAAAAAACACGTATCTGTAATGTATTTCGGATAATACAAGGTATTTTTGGCACCTATCAATTCACCTGTGGTGACTACAAAATTGCAGTATTCACATTTAAGTACAAGGTGCCTCAATGAACAAAGCTGTAGTGCGCCAAATCAAAAAACACGTATCTGAAATTTATTTGGATAATAAAAGGTATTTTTGGGCACCTATCAACCCTGTGCTGACTAACAGATTGCTGGATTCTAATTTAACTGCAAGGTGGATATATCAACAAAGGTGGAATGGGCAAAATTGAAAAAGTAAAAACACCTATCTGAAATGTATACTGATAATAAAATGTGGATTTTTTGCACCTAACAAATAGACCTGCAGTTACTAGAAAGATGTGTATCCTAATATAAGTTCAGGCTGCCCAATATCCAGGAAATATGTCAATAGAAAACTGTTTATAATAAAGCTATTGCAGTGCAATGTCAAACACTAAGTCTTGGTGAACTTTATCCAGAAATTCTTTATAGAGCTTGTCTTTGTTCGCCCGCGGGGCCCCCCCCTCCGCTCCCCTCCGTGACTTTACAGCGGTAGATGCTCCTTTAAAAATTTCTCTACCTAACTACATAAAATCTTCCAATCTCTAATCTAATTAAGTTGTAAGGATCACAGCTAACAGTAGAGCTTTCTCTGTGAAGAAATAGAATGATTTTTGCTGAGCGGGTTTGGGACACAGGCAGAGCCCCACGTCCTATGCTATGAGACGCTGAGAGCCCACTAAAGGGTGAACAGGAAAGGCTGTTCTATGTAAAAGGAGGTCATGTGATTTTTCCAGCCAATCGCAACCATACACATCCCAGTCATGACGTCGCACACACATCTCACCCTGCTCTATTCTGTAAGCTAATTTGCTGGCCGCCAAAATGACAGGAAGCGTCGAAAATGGCGGGATCTTAATAGATGATGCACAGATTTTAACCCAAATTATCGCATGAACTAAAAATTTCGATCAACATAAAAACTATGCGGATTTCAACTTTGTCGATATTAATCGCTCAACACTAACTAAAACCTAATGAAAAAAGTACATATTTGGTATTACCAGAATCATACCAACCTACAGCATTAAGATAACACATCATTTGTGCCAAAAAAATCAACGCCATAAAAGCAAAATCCCCACAAAAAAGACGTAATCACTTATTTTTTAACATCTTACTCCACTTATATTTTTTTCACATTACATTATATGGTACAGTCAATGGCACCATTAAAATGTATGTTGTATGTTTTGTCCAGTATATGTAAATGGAATAATAAAAAAGTTATAGCTCTTGAAAGCGGCAGAGGAAAAAATTATGGTGGGAAGGGGCTAAATTAAAGTGGTAACCGTCACATTACCCCTTAAATTTATTTAAAGTAAAACATAAGTTTTTCCTCCTTCTTCAACACACTCTGTGTTGTAGGTTATGTTCGATTACAGTTGATGCCAATAACACCACTTCATCATTGATACACTGAGTCACAAACCAGTTCACTTGAATGGGTGTTACGTACAGAACTTGGCTTTGTAAGGAGAAAAGAGGTTAGACTTCTATCAATCAGAATATTATGAAATATTCAAGCAGCCGTAACATTCTGTGATAGGCAGAACCCTGAACCATCTGAATATATTAGTAGAGAACAAATATTGTACTAAATAGAGCAATGAAGATAAGAGAGTGTGCTGTATTCTTCCTGATGAAAATGGAGTCATCCAATTTTTGACTAATAGCCACAAAATAGCTTCGACACTGAAAGGAACCAGCTACAAATTGTTAACCGGCAAACAGAAAAGCCTTTGTAGGCAAGTGGTGAAGAATGTTACCTTATAGAAATTGCTGGCTGGATAAGACTTGTCACAGGGCCGAACTGGCCATTTGGGCCTCGTAAACATCAACTGACTTACATAAAATCTAATTAACTGCAAATTGGAATCCTTTTATAAGGCTATGTCTCATTCTATGGAGGCATAATATCTATTTAAAGTACCATAGTGCTGACAAGTGGACTATCTAGCTAGTGAACCCTCAGTACATACTTTACCTGTGTAATCATCCACAGCAGCAAAAATGCATTTGCTTTTAGAGCCACCAAATGTAGATATTACCAAGGGAACTGTTGTTATGTAGGTTGTTATAGATTTAGTATAATTACCTGCTCGGAATCATGTATTGTTCAGAGTGATATGGTGCATAAGGAATATAACGTTTTAGGAGGGGTTTTTAAGATTTTGAAAGGTTAGACAGTGTCCTTGGCTATAGATAAAGCCCTAGAGTTACAATTATTCAATAAAAATAAGAAAATTTGAAAGAAATACATTTTTTTTTGCAATTTTGATTTGTTAGTAGGCATAGTAGTAACAAATTACATTAAAGGGGTCACTGGTAGAGATGGGTGAATTTCTCAAAAATTCGATTCGCCGACTTCGAATTTTCCGACAAAATCCGTTTCGTCCCGAATTACTTCGGGATGAATCGCATTACAAACAGCTATTTCCTGGCTGCAGAGAGCCTGTAGGGTGCTGTAGAAAAATTGTGCCATGCTTAAATATGCAGAGGGAGCTTGGTTTTGTCTTCATACAATGCTGTATTTTATTATGACACGCCATGACTGCCGCCACTCTTAGAATCGCTTCACTCTAAAATTCCCTGGGCATTTACAGGGGCAAAACTGACCAAAAAACTGAAGCAGGAATGCAGCCTGATAAAGTCATGGAAAGCGCCAGTGGAAAAAAAACCAAAGTGGGGGCTAAGTCCCAATAGCGTAAAAAGAACACGGGTAGTAGGTTTAAAGGGGACCCCGCCACAGATCCGGGCAAAAGAAAAGGGGTTGATGGCAATACCCCACACCAGGGAGCAAAATCTAATACCCCCCGGTTTTCACCAACCCCGCCGAAAAAGCGTGATGGACTTGCTTTTGGCGGGGTTACCAGGTTTTTTTCCCCCCTGTTTGTGATTTGCTGGCGGTGGAAAGCCGGGGGTGAAAGCGGGGTTTAAAAAATCTTTAAGGCAAACTTGGAGTCGGGGACAAGCGAAAAGGTCATCACAGCCGGCAAGGATAAAGGTCAAAGGGGACGGGGGAAAGAGGTAGGGGTAAAAACGGATATGACATAAGTGAAAAAGGAAAAAACTTATGGGTTTCACCCCCTTTGCTGCTCTTACCCCCGTTCTGTGTATTTCTCGGTTTTGCTCCTCCCCAGATACTTCAGCCGGGTTCCACCGCGGTTTCCAGGGGTTTTTTTTAACACAGTGCAAAAACAGAAATGGCAGCGACCCCCAGCTATGCAGCAAGACATACTGTTTCCGGACCATTTTGGAGTAAAATGCAAAAAAAAACTTTTTTTCCCCGGTGAAAATTCGGCAGAAAGTACAAAGTAGGCTAAAATTTGAAAAAAACCCCTTGCAAGCGTTTGGGAGCGTCCCGGCTTTTGGGATCACGACATAAAAAAATGGGGAATATTCCGGGTTTTAAAAAAAAACCATTAGCCAATAAACTGATACAATTTAACCCAAAATCATTTTCCTGGGGGGCCCTATGGTAATTTTTTAAAGGGGCAGAAGCCCATCACTAATGGAAAAATTTTTAAATTATATGTATAATAGATTTTGTTTATTTTTTTGGAACCTTGGGGAAATCTTGTGCCCGGGGTTTCGTATCCAAATGCTTCTCTAAAATTTTGTACTTTACCTCCCCCAACCCCCTCCCCCACGGTATGGTTTATAAACCCTTTTCAATAGCATAAAATATAAGGCAACAATCTCCATCATGGGGTTTAAAAAAAATTTTTTGGGGCTCCTGAAAACCTGTGTATGTTTATTCCTAATGTTATCCCAGGTGTTTTTTGCCACCCCTTTAGTTTTTAGTTTTTAGTTGACAGCCAACTTATTTTTTTCTACACATAGTGCATTCCACCACAAAAGATAAAAATAAAATGACTATCGCATTTTAAGGGAAACCCTTTAAAAGGATTTTGTATTCTTGCTTTCCTTCAGTTTTTTTAAAGGGGTTATTTTTTTTGCTTTGGGGACAGGGGATTGCAACGATTGCCTCCACAGGGGTTTAAAAAACCTTTTGGGTATCCCCACGTATCTTGTAATTTTTTTTGTGTCAGGGAAACTGGAAAATTTTTGGGGCCTAGGGTTTTGCCCCCTTTTTGGGGCAAAAATTTTAAACCCACCTCTTTCAGGATACTGACAAAACTGGATCCGTCGTAAGATGTTTGGGTTTCCTTTAAAAACACCCTTTTTAAAAAATTTAAATTAAATTTCACTATATTTGGTAAAAAATTTAACAAGTGTATCACTCTTTAAAGGTTTTATTTTTCCTTTGCTTTTTGTTTTTTTTTTTGGGTGTGTTGTTAACCAAAAATTTTGCTTTTTGTGTTTTTCCTTTATTTTTTTTTTTGTTTTGAAAGGGACTGTATTCTGTTTACCCTCTGTTTTAATCTTTTGATCCCCCTTTTTTTTGATTTGTTTGCATAACCCTCTATCGCGTGTGCAGGGCCTCTTTGACCCTAAACATATTCCCCCTGGGGGATAGCTGCCACTGGGGTGAGAAGAGGGGACAGCTTCTGCCCTCAAAATAAAATTTCCCCGAATTGGGTTTCCTTTTAAGGGGGTACAACTTTTTTGTTCAGATACATTATCGCCTATTAGGAGAATATCAAAAATGGCCATTTCAAACCCTGGTTCCAATTACCAGTGAATTTTGGGTTTAAAACTGTTTTTTGGTTGATGTATTAAAGGGAAACCCTTTGTATGGACGCCAAAATCGGGGGCCCCCAAA
Organism: Phyllomedusa bahiana; assembly: GCA_025379985.1. NCBI lineage: Eukaryota > Metazoa > Chordata > Amphibia > Anura > Hylidae > Phyllomedusa > Phyllomedusa bahiana. The sequence goes on from JAODAL010003222.1 coordinate 76,216, forward strand.
AAGACCAAGGGGGGTCATCGATGTACGTCCATCCCAAACAGTATATACCCCCCAAAAAGGGGTTAAGAAATTGTATTATGGGTGGTGCTCCCCAGGCCATTAGGATGTTCGAAGAATGGAGAGATAGCTTTCCCATAGGGGCTCCGAAAGTTGTAAATAATAACTGTTTTCCCAAACTTGAAGTAGTTATGTTTTAAAAAGGGTACTCTACAGAAAACCCATAAATGAATTCCTGTGGGACCTGGATTTTCCCATTTTAAATTTTTAAAGGGAAAAAATGAAACGAAAACCATAGTAAGGTCATTTTGGTAAGCTCGATACAAAACTGACACATAAAGGGAAACCCAAAGAATACCACCTTCCAAGGCTTCCCGACATTCTTTTGGGAGCAGGGTTTTATGCCCCCTTTATGTAACCCGGGATGTTTTGGCTATGGGGTTTGAAAAGTGTTTGCCCTAGCCACTTTTTTAAGGGCTCATTAAGGGAATTTGAAAATTTAAAAATTTAAATGGGTCCCCAAAAATTGGGGGGGAAAATTTATTCCTTTTAGGGCCCTTTTGGGGCACCAAAAAAAAAGGGTACCATTGGGTCCTTCCCCCCTAAGTTTTCCCACCAATTTTTTTTCTGTTATGCCCCTAATGAAGGCCTTCCCTAATGATTTTTTTCAAGTTCCTTTTTGGAAGGGTTTGGTAGGTTTTTCTTTTAATTTACGATAATAGGGGTATCCTGCAAAAAAAATTCGCATGTACCTGTGTGACATAGAACTCCCGGTCCAAAAACAACAGGGCCCCCCTTTACCCCGCTTTTTTTATAAATTAAGTTTCATCATGTTACTGTAGAGAAACTTTTTAAAAAAACATAACTACTTCAATTTTTTGAAGACAGTTTTTTTTTTTTACAACTTATCGGACCCCCTATGGGAGCTCCCTTTCATCTCCATCTTTTTGCAAACCCTTCCAAAATGGCCTGGTGGGAGCCCCCTTTTAATATACATTTGATACTAACCCCCTTTGGGGGATTATAAATTTGTGGAATTGGACGCTACATCGTTACCCTTGGTTTTTTGGGGGTCACGATGTGGCGTCCATACCCAGGTTCCTTAAATTTAAAATAAAACCAAAAAATGTTTAACCTAAAATTCACTGGAAATTTGGGAAAACCAGGTAGAAATGCTTTTTTTTTAGATTTCTCCTAATAGGCAAAAACTGTATCTGAAAAAAATTTAAGTTAGTCCCCTCAAAGGGAAAACCCAATTCGGGGAACTTTTTTTGGGGGGGCAATAGCTGTCACTCTTCACACAGTGGCAGCTATCCCCTAGGGGAGAATATGAAAGGGTCAAACGGCGTGGCACACGCTATAGAGTTTAAATGCAAAAACAAATAAAAAAGGTGGATATAGATTAAAACAGAGAGGCTTTCCCAGAATACATCCTTAAAAAAGCAAAAAAAAAAAAAAAAAAGGAAAAAAACAACAGCAATTTTTGGTTTAACAACACACCAAACAAAAAAAAAAAAAGCAAAAGGGAAAAAAAATACCATAACGATTTAACACTTGTATTTTTCTACCAAGTAAAAGTAGAAACTTTAATGAAATTAAAAAAGGGTGTTTCTAAGGAACCTAAACACTTTTCAAAAAGGATCCAGTTTTTTCAGATATCATAGACAGAGGGGTTAAATTTTTGCCAAAACGGGGGCAAAAAAACTAAAGGGTCCCTAAATTTCTCCTAAATGCCCTTGGGCAAAAAAAAATATCACAAAAATACGTGGCTGACTAACCCAAAAATTTTTAAACCCCTGGGAGGCAATCCCTTGCAATCTCTGTCCCGGGGGAAACCAAAAAAACTACCACATTTAAAAAAAATACTGAATTTAATGCAAGAATTTCAAAATCTTAAAAGGGTTCCCCTTTAAATGCGATAGTTATTTTATGTTTTTCTATTGGGGGTTTGGGAAAGACTAAAGTGTAGTAAAAAATATGTTGGCTGTTACAACTAGAAAAACCCAAAAAATAGGATGGCAGAACCCCCTGTATAGGGATTAGGAATAAACAAAACAGTTTAAAAGGGGCCGCCAAACATTTTTTGAAACCCTGATGGAGATTGCTCTAAACCTTATATTTTTAAAGCTATTGAACAGGTTGATAAAACCCTACCTGGGGGAGATTGGGCAAAGGGAAAGTTTCATATAGAGAAAACATTCTGGGTACAGAAACCCTTTGGGGACAAGATTTCCCCAAGGTCCCAAATTAAAAGAAAAGAAACTATTATAATTTTATTAAAAAAATTCCCTTTGTGATGTTTTCTGGGGCCCCTTTTTAAAAAAATTTTAACCCTAGCCCGCACGGAAGTGAAAGTGTACATATTTTTTTCAGTTTTTTGGCTAAAGTTTGTTTTTAAAAACCCGGGGAAAATTTTCCCCCTTGGTTTTTTTGTCCGGGGATCAAAAGCCTGCACGCTCGAAAAAGCGGTTTTACAAGGTTGTTTTTTTTTTTAGGCCCCACTTTGTACTACTTTCCGAAAATTTAAAACGGAATAAAAAATTTAAATTGCATTTTACTCACCTGGATCCGGAAGGGGAGTATGTTTGCCCGATAGGGTGGGGGGTCGCTGCCATTTTTGTTTGTAAAACCCGGGTATGATAACGAGGCCCCCAAAAAGGGGGGCTGAGGCCATTTTTCCTGTCTTAATTTTTGGGCATTCAATTTACATTCTTCCCTACTGAAGAAGCTCATCCAAACCATTTGCAGCATTTGCTTTTGCTTCCCATTCCCCGTTTTTTTTCTAATTCCATAATTAAAGGCACCGAATGCAAAATAAAACACCAAAAAAATTCCCTGTAGTTTTAAAGGGCTCCCTTTAGTTTTAAGTAAAGCTACATTTTAAAAAATTGGGTGTCACGCAGGAAAATGGATTCAAAAAAACCATGTCCTATACTTCATAAAAAACGCGTTGGGAAATTTTTTTTTGGTAATTAAAAGGGTGAAGGGTGATTTTGGGGGTAGTTTTTCCTTGGCCAAAAATGGTTTTCAGAAAGTTAGCAAACTGATACGGAGGATTTCTCTATAGTACTTTAGTTTGTCCTTTTTCCCCTCAGCGGCTTTGGGAAAAAAGGTCCCTTTTTGGGGCCGGTTTGCGGGGTCCCCAAAAGGGTGGAGGGCCAGAAGAAAAGGGGCCCCCCCTTTTGCCCCGATGGTGGGCTTTTCGGCTGTCAAATAGCCCCGGCAAAAACAGCATGCTGCGGGGGCCATGTGCAAAAAGGGGATTCTGAGGGCTCCCTGCCCCCCACTCTAAATGAATAAATGCCACGGTGCTTGGGGGGGCTTTGGGGGGGGCAGTGGGCCCAAAGACAGAGGGTTTGGGGGTCAAGGGAGCAAACCCAGCAGCAGTATTAAAGGGCGACAGTGGGGAAAAATGGGGCAGAGGGGGGAGGTTCATGGCAGCCCACAGCACCATTAGGTTTTGAGAGTGGCACAAATGCAAAAGTGTGGGAGGGGGCTGGGTTTAACCCCGCAGCAGCAAAGAGGGCAGAGAGTGGGGACAGTGACACAAATGTAGAGGTTTACGGCCCCCAGCAACAGCAGCATAAGGTTTAAAAGATGGCACAATTTACACAGTGTGGGGGGTGACCCGGGATCAACAGCAGGGATGGGGGATCAGAGAGGGGGCACAATCAGAGGGGTGGAGGTCACGGGAAAAAAAAGCCCCAAACAAACACATGAGGTCAGAGATGGACAATGACAGGGGGGGGTGTGAAACCGGGAGCAGCAACAACAGCAGCAGCATAGGGCAAAAGGGGGCACAAGACACAGTGTGGGATATCACGGCAACAGGCCCGCAAGCCCGCATGGGGCATAGAGTTTGGGACCAAAAACACGATGGAGGTCACCGAAAACCCGCAACAGCAGCAGCAGCAAAGAGGTTTTAGAGAGTGGCACCCAAAGACACCCCGGGGGGAGGGTAAAGGGGACTTTTTAACAGCGGGAGCAGCATGAGGTCAAAAAGTGTGCCAATGACAGGGGTGTGGAGGTGGGGGGCAATAACCCGTCCCTGGTAAAGATGGTGGTAGGCCCGATGGAGAAACTGGGGAAACAGGGTGTGTGGCAATCAGGGGGGTGGGGGGGGCCTTTAGAATGTGGCTGGGCAGGTAGTTTAAAACCAGAACTCCCTTTTTTCAAAGTTTTGGTGAGGCGTCATGGTTTTTGTAATCTGACGGGCCTAAGGCATTGGTGTGTGGAAAAACCTGGCCGATTCCCCGACTGATTCATCCCGACAAAAGGGCAAGTTTTTCCACATTTCCGGTGGGGCAAAAAGGGGGGGCCCCCCTTGGGGTAACGAAAGGGCCCCCCGGCCGGGACTGAAACTCGCTCTGATGCCCACTACTGGCCCGGGCAGGACAGCTTCTCCACTGCAAACTCGGCAAGTTGTGGGCCCCAAAAATCCAGTTTTGGTTTTCTCAGGGAGTCCAGCGGGAAACTTCTAAATGGGGTGGATATGTTTTCCAAGTAGGGGCACCCCCTGTTGGGGTTTAGGGTTTTTGGGTCCCCGGTGCTGCTTTCTGCTGCGCTACTGGGATCGAGTTGGGCCCCCCTCACTAGGGGGTAAAGGAAGGTCATCAGTGACTCAGACTTTGGTTGCGCGATGGAGCTGGTAATGCTTCTACCCCCCCCCCCTTCCCACACCCGCGGGGAAAGGGGAAAGTGAGCGCTGAGGAAAACCCCCCCGGGCCCGACTGGGCAGAGGGTTTTGGGCCATGGGTTAACCCCAAGGCAGCGGCTAATGACTATGGAGGATTTCTCTATATTAAATTTTAGTTTGTCCTCCCTTTTTCGCACTGGGAAAAAGGTTTTCCCTTTTGGGGCTGGTTTCGGGGTCCCAAAAGGGGGGGGAGAGCCAGAAGATTCCCTTTTGCCGGGGTCTGAATTTTTCGGCTGTCACTAGCCAAGCCCAAAACAGCCCTGTGGGCCATTTTCCCCCCAAGTTTTTCGCTAAGGGGCTCCCTGTCTCCATCTCCCCCTGTATATGCCAAAGGTGCTTGTGGGTCATCCGGCCTGGTCTTCCTCATTTTCCCATCTACCCCCTCCAGCTGTTCCTTTCCCTTCCCCTCCGTCCCCCTGGGGAAAAAAACCACTCATTTCATCAACCCAAAGCCCTTTTGCTCCAATGTCCTCCTCCTCCCTTTTTAGTCTCCCCCAGAACCCCATGTGGCCGGGGAGATGTAGGTTTCCCCCGTTTTCCCCCGTCCCCGCCCAGGGAAAATTTTTCCCGGGATTGGGTTTTAGGACATGGGAAACAGTGGAATACTTTTTTCCCCCCCATAGTCCTGGCAACTGACAAAAAAATTTTGGCCTCCCGCAAACGGCCTCGCAAATGGCAGGTTTTCAAAGCATGGGCTGCCCTGGCTGACAAACAAAGGGTTTCACCGGGGAGTACTCCCGTCCGCCTGGATCATCAAAAAAAAATTTTTAAAGGGGCCTTTTTCTGTTCAAAACCCGTCCCGGGCCAAAAGGGGAGGCTGGAAAATTCCCAAAAGGGGGAAAAAATCGCATATCAGATGTGTTGGGGGAGGCCCTTTTGCTGCTGCAAATCGAGGAGGAAGTGGCTGGCTTTGGGTAGGAATTATTGTAAGTGCAATGCACGAGTATCTTGTGCCCTTTTCAGGAAGTCTAGCAAGAAATCTTGTAGAAGACTTCAGAACCTTTTTTGTAATTTAACAACTCTAGATTGAAACACATGGCGCCATGGCAGGTCGCATGAGGACCATCCTCCTCGGTACAGGGGCGTGGACACCATGTAACTCACATTGTTCATCAGCTATTGGTTCCGATTTGTCGAGTTGGCCGGAGCAAGCCGACACAGGGTCCAATTTTCTTGCATGGCCTGACGCAGTAGCATAACCAGCGACGTCACCATGGTGAGACATAGTATACGCTTGGCTTGCAGATCCAGTAGAAGAACTGGCTGTTTAGCAAAGGTGAACCGTTGTCTGAGTTTCCCGACCCCACCAGAGTACTATCATCTCCTGCCCGCATGATGCTGCGAAACGTTAGTATTTATTGATGTGTGCCGTCTCATTTTCTCGCCCTTATTCCCAAGAGCGCATTCTAATGTGCATTTGATTAAGCACACACGAGTCTTCGCACTTCTGCTCACCTGTACCCATAATGAATGGGGTTGTCATTGGGTCCTCCGCCCCCAACGCGCCCCGTCCCTTAGACCAGCATGCCCAGACCCATTAGTGAAAACACGTACACGCACACTTCCCGCGGTTGGTGAGGTTGCATTGGTGGTTGGGGTCCGGTGAGGCACCTTGGAACAACACCGGATAATCCCAAGACAGGCCTCCACCCATCTGTTTCAACATATTGGTGTGAAGGTCTGGAACTGGGCTGGGGCTTTTTGGAAAAGAAATTACGGCCTGGAACTTGTCCACCCGGTCGTGGGCGTCGGGCACAAGCCATTAGTTATGACATTATCACGGTTGCAGTCGGGACCGCCTGACCCCCTAATATTGACCCTGAGCTGTCCATCCTACCCGGGCACACACAAGTCCCGTTCGCCCGTTGGGGACCAGTCAATCTGCACGCGTATATGATGTTTGTACGCAATACATGATATGTTACTTATGCAAAAGCTGCTCACGATTAACGTACTGGGCTGGCGCCGATTAGTAAGCGAGGGAGCATGTGAGCACTGGTGCCGTGATAAGGAAGGGCAAAAGAAATACAGCTCCCTTCTGCACGAGAGTTGTGTGGTAGTCGCTTAGACGTGTCTGCATCTATGCATGCCGGTGCCAGGCTTGGGCGGCGTTGCTGCTGGTTTTCTGCGGCTGGCAGGATGGACCACCAATCTGATCCACGTATTCTCCGCTAGGCCACCGGGAAGTGGTGATGCTGACATTGTGAAGAGCCGAGCAGTGCCTCTAATGTTGTGCCAACGTTTAGCTTCTCCCAGCCCTGGAGCCAATATGCTAATCACTTATTCTGATTATCTATTTCCGTGCCCCGCTTCAACCAAAACCCCACAACGGTTTACGCGTCCGTTGTCTTAGCAAATGAACAGGCCGAACACCCCAAGTAGCAGCCAAAGGAGCGGTCTCCCCGCTGCCCGGTCAGCCGGCGCCGGAGGTCGAGCCAACGCAGGTGTACCCCGCCTCATCCTTAGGTACGTCATTACCCGCATATCATATCAGCTCAAACAGAGTCCCGGCACCCCCTCCATTAAAAACACCCCGGGCCTGGGGTGGTGGCCTTATTCCTAAATTCGATCCCTGGTGGCGGTACAGACCACCCCATGGCAGGCAGAGGGTTCATCGCCCGGTCATGCCATGTGTCCGACCCCGGCCCCACACCCCCACAAGCAGGTTCTCATCCTCTGTTTACGATACCGCGCCATGGAGCATACCTGCCCCTGACGGAGGGAAGCGGCTCGCGGTGGACGAAAGAAGCCCAATCAACAGATCCCGGCATCTGGCCGCACGTATTGCGGGTTCGGCTACCTCATCATCGATATATAATGTTTTTGGGGTCAATCACAATTCTGACCTTCCTCAAAAAAAACAACCGGGTTCCTTTGTGGGTAATATGGCAGAAGGATGACTCCTCACAACATGTACCTCCCATGCCACACTCGGCAAATCCATGGACAGTTGCCGGGGGGGGGCCGGTACAGCACGTCTGATCAGGGGATGTAGGCCCCACTGTCTTCGGCTGCCAAAGTAAGCATGCTGGACTGCCCTCGGGGTGTGACGCGTAGCTCAAAGATTTTTCATGGCCCCTTGCTGTATAGTGCGCTGGAGCCAGACCACATAGATAGATCTACTGGCCTGAGGAACCGGGACGGACAGAGGCGGTTTTGAGGACGTGAGGGCCGGTTGACCCCTTGGGGGGCGGGCCGTGGCGCCATGCCCCCCAAACGTTATTAGAGTGTCTGAGGTTCCACAGGACAGGAAGCGACATGGCAGTGGGTGTTGACAGAGAGACCTCAGTTGAGGAAAGTGTATTACCTAGTCAACCAAATTTATTCTGCGTTAAGGAGGACGCCAAGAAACCGTATAGACTGGGACTATGGAGTTTAAATGATGGCAGAACAATAAATAAATGGGATATTTTTAAAAACTACTAGGCTACCACTGTGCGAGTACATACCTTCTGGTAATAAAAAAATTAAGAAACAGGAAAAACCAATGTGGGTCAACAGGGATGTAAAAGAGTCAATACAAAACACAAAGGAAAGTGGTTGTCACCACTAAATACAGGAGGGCAAGTGAAGAGGCCACTAAGGAAGCTAATAGGGAAAAAAAATAAAGTGTGGTAAAAGATAAGAAAAGGAAGCAAAGCTGGAGATGGAAAAGACCTATTGCTAAAGAAAGTAAAACTAACCCCAAAATAATTTTATAACTATATAAATAGGGTAATAAAGAATTAAAACAGAAAATGTTGGCCTGGAGTTGTAAAAATAACAGGAGAGGCTCGCCCGAATCGTTCGTCATCTGCCCCCCTCACCCCCACAATCGCTCCGCCATAAAAGAAATACCAAACACACAGTTCCCATACGAACGCCGTCTTCTTTCATCCCAATTAGTTGCGAGCAATTGATCCCCGCTCGCGATTGACCCCAATGAGCCTCAGTCCAACCGTCGCCTAAACCAAGTACACGGGACCCGGGTGGTTCCTTGCCCCTTCCGCCTATACCTCAGAATCAGGGTGAGCCACAACTGCATCAAAACCTAGAGACAGCAACGCCCAGGTCCAGATGCAAACTCCGGCACTGTGTCCCCTAAGAGAAGAGTAGTGTGAAACCTAGAAAATGCCCCAATTCTTACAATATTCATGACCTGTCTAATAACGGGGTATGTACCCACAAAGGATTGTGGCCATGTGATCAAAATGTGTTGCCAAAATTCCAAAAAGGGTCAAAAAGATAGATCCAGGAAACTATAGGCTCATAAGCTTAACCTCAGTATGAAGGAAAAATGTTGAATGTTTTTCCTCAGAGATGCTATCCTGGAGTATCCGCTGAAAATATATGTAGTTACACGCTGCTTCCAGCATGGTTCAAGTGAAGATCGGCATCCTGTCAGACTAATCTCATCACGGCTTCTATGAGGAAGTCAGTGCTTAGGAGCTGGATCTGGGGAGGTTAGGCACTGGATGTCATATGAACGTAGGATTTTTCTACAAGCATTTGATACGGTGCCACATAAAAGGGATGTGGTAAAGGTAAAAATTAGAATGCTTGACGGGGGAAAAAAGTGTGCAGTTGGAAAGTCCATGCAGCGTCACATGATGATGAAAACAAAGGGTAGTAGATTAACGTAGCGAGATAAGCCTCCAGGGGACTGGATCGCTATGTTACAGTATTTGGTGCGTATTTGTTAACCACAAGTGATCAGAATAAGTGTCCCAAGTTCGACCTCAAAAACAAACAATGTTCAATAATTGATCTTAACCCTGGAATAGCAGTATAATATCGATCTTTGCTAGATGATACTAAGCACGTAAATGTAATCAACACAATAAGGATAATATGATATTTACAAAGGGATCTGGAAAAGTTTGATGCTGGTTCATTGGGAAATGTGCAATGTAGGATTGAACACTGAAAATGCAGATTGTTTAATGCACATTTTGTAAAGTAGACAATCCAATACATGATTTACAGTAGAAAAGGTGAAAAGCACGTGGGTCAACGGAGACCAATAGATTAGAAGATACCTAGGTGAACCCATGGTTTTGGCCGATTAAACAAATATGTATCAGTTCGCCAGAGTGTACCAGACATCCGGTCAGCCAATGCAAGCAAGGATCTTGTGTGCATAAAAAGGTGGGGCATAGATGCACGATGATGAGGGAACAATATTCTCGTTTGGTGCGGGGTGTGGGCCAAAATACAAGGTCCCAGTTAAGACCAACACATTGGGCCTAATTGTATGAACAGTGTGTTTGGGCACGCATTGCACTCAGTTGCAAGGACATTGTATGAGCTTGAACAGGTAAAGGCGGGCAACAAAAATAATAAATAGGACTGGTGAGACTACAGTACACAGAAAGATTGCAAGAAAGGTTATTAAGTTTAGAGAAAATAAGGCTCTCGGGGTACGAAAATAAAGAATGATTTGAAAAGCATCAAAGGTCAAAATAGAGGATCTTCTCCCAAGATTTATTTATACACAAGGGCTGTATCTAGAACAAGGTGGCAATCCTTTACGTCCTTGAGGAACGAAAAGTTTCTACATAAACATAGAAAGGTTGATCTTTACTGTAAGAGCAGTGAGACTATGGGAATTCTCTGCCAGAGGGACTTGTCATGGTGAAATTCAATAAACCAGTTCAAAAAGTGGTTTGAGAATGCATTTTCTGGAGCTAATAATAAAAACAAGATATAGTGACACTAAGGAATTTCAGAGGAGAGGGGTCATTGAATACCAGGGATTATTTCTGAATTTGCCAGATTTGGAGACAGGAAGAATTTTTTTCCCTAAAATGATGACAATGATGGTCTTTCTAGGCCGGAGGTTCGAACCTCATTGGGGGTTTTTGGCCTTCCTCTGGATCAACACCTTAGCACAACAGGCTGAACTAGATGGACGACTTGTCTTTTTTTATCCTTACAAACTTATGAAAGCTATGAAATCAAGATCCCCTTGGGTTGCTGGTCAACACACGGGCTAGTGCAACGGAAGTTCTGGCCTCACGGGTTTGCCCCCCTGCTTTGATGCCCCTTATGCGCGCGACTGTGCCGCTCCAGGAATGTTTTTGCCACTCCACTTGCATGTAAAGAGCCTGCCATCTCTGTCTGACAAGTGTTTGTTAAAAAATTTTACAGATTCTGTTTAATGAAGATATCTTTTTTGGGAAAATACACACCTGTATTTGACTTCAAAATGGCAAAAAACTGGTTGGGTACCCTTGGATATAAAGGCGCTACGAAAATCACCAAAAAAGAATTTGGGTATGTGGCGTTTTTTTTTAAAAGTCGTGTATTTACTGATTTTAAAAAGCAAAACATGCTTAAAAACCTTCGGTATAAATTTTGCTAAAGAAAATCCCCGGGGAAAATTTTGTCTTTGGTTTAAAAACGGCGTTTATTTTATGCTAAAATAGCACAAACCGCTTAATTAACCCTTGGATTAATTCGCTAAAAAAATCAGCCAAAAAATTTAACTGGTATTTGGGTTTTTTAAAATGCCGGTTTCTTTTACTGAATACAAAAAGAAAAAAAAGGCTTGAAAACCCTTGGATATTCAATGGCTCCAGAACTGCCCAGATGGCATTAAAATGTATATGCAGCAGAAAATTGGCCCACACTGGACTTAATTACAATACCCCACAAACTTAATCAAAATTTTAATGGAAGAGGAGCAGTCTCTTATAAAACAGTGACACCCCCCCAAAAAAAAACGCGTTAAAAACTAATTTCTTTTTTGTGAGATCTCGGTGCTGCAAAAACGGCACGAGAGGAAGTTGAGGAGCGGAGATGGATCCGGACTTTATAGTCGGGACTCCGAATCCCCCCCCGTCTCGATTGGCTTCATCTCTGCACATGTCCTTTAGGATACTCCTTTCTTCCTCCCAGAGTTCTTTGCCCATGTAACGCCATGTGCTTGCGGCCATTTTATCAATTAAAAACAGAACCAAAGTTTTCCTGAAATTCTAAATGAAGTCCACTTCGTTAGAATCAATTCGCCCATCTCTAGTCACTGGGAATTAGAAAAAGCCATTTTCAGTTCACTCTCTGTACTGTACAGACTGCTCTTAGTCAATTAGATAGCATTTTCCTCTCCATAGTTAGGGAGTTTGGCATTGCTGGCTGCATCTTTCCCACACCCAGAAGCTCTTATTTGGTGACATTTGCAGGCTTACATAATGCCTAACTCTCATATACATGGATATATATTATACAGAGTGTTTGGATTTGCTACATCATACTCAGTGCCCAAAAGTTGTTTTTGCAGGGTTTTTTTTGTTTGTTTTTTAAACATAATATTCTATTAAATATAACAATACCAAAACCATACAATACCTGTCCAATCGATGAGATACCACTAGATACAAACATAAATAATATAAGGCATTAGTAGTACAAATAAAAATTTAAAAGCAATGAAAGTTACAAATAGCACAAATGAATACTTTGGCATCATAATAATAAGGATGAAGCAAAAGACGGCTCCATCTTCACTAAAGAAAGAAAACAAAAAAGAATTAAAAAGTAAACCCCCCCCCCCTCCAAAAAAAAGACAAAACAACACAGAACAGTGGTACCCATACGCATTTTTGGGTATAAGAGACATAGTCAAAATACACCTTTTGTAATAAGTAAGGTCTGGAATAAAAGGTGAAAACAAATACTGTGCTGATACAATGCTGTGAGATTGCCACACGGCCCTCGTCCCACAGCACTCGAGGAAGTGAAAAAGATTTGAGGACAAATTCACCCCAACTCTGACGCACAGTTACCCCGGGAGTAACCAGGGCACGGTGTCGGATATGGCTGAGGTAAGCTCCCATGTTATGGGATACGGAAAATCCAAAGCTCCCAGAGTGCCCGCTAGTCGAGAGGAGAGATACCAGGAGGTGTAAACAAAAGGCTCCATGATCTCCTTGATCTCCTGGGGGGGGTGTAAAAGTTACCTATGAACTCCTGCCATTTCTTGAAAAATTTAGAGCATTTGGGTTTCCTTAGTTCCTGATGATGTCGGGTTCTGGTCCATTTCGAGATGATGTTTTACCGCCTGGGGCAAATTCCTGCAATGTAGGCACACTTGGTACCAACCACTTGGCCAGGAGGCTTCTTTTTTGCCGCTAATAAAAAAAAATGTGAACAGATGGTTCCTAAAATGTTGTGGGGAAATTATGGAACAGGAGCTGTGTTGGCTCTAAAATTAAATGACACCGAAACTTTAAAATTCAGAGTTTGTATACTGTCTCCCCGAACTTCATGGCTTCCACACAGGTCCATATACTATGGACAAAATCGTGCGGGGGGGGTGCCACACTTGGGGCAGGACGTCAAACGGTCTGGACAAGCTGGATGGGGGGGGATATTAAAACCGTAAATTGCGGAATGGGCAATTCTAAAGAATGTGTTCCTCCACTTCTATTAAACTTTTATTTTTATGATTTCAGCCATCCCTGGAGAATTGTAGTTGAGATCTCCTGGTTAGGGTAGACCTTCTCCCACTTAGCAAAAATCCTGCAAGGCCCCTCGTCTTCTGAACCTCTACGAAGACCAGCATATAGCGCTGATAGAGAGTGGTCTGTTGAAGAAGTAGGGCCGATAACATTATCAAATGCATTCAATTGAAAATGAGATGGCCTCATGTCCTTACTTCTATAAAAACTCACTATTTGGGAGTAAGCCAAAAAATGCGATGGTGGCAAGGTATATTTTTGAGATAATTCTGAGAGAGAGTAAATCCGTTGGTAGGAAGGGTGAATAAGCTGGGAAATAGTTAAAATCCCCTTATTCCTACAGACTTTAAATTGGGGGTTATCAAGGCCAGGTTTGAATTCTGGGTGTCCAGAGATAGTAAGGTATCTACTGGTCTGGTAGGGCAGAGAAAACAGGGTTCTACAGGCTTTCCAGGCTTCGTGTCCCTCACAATGAGGCTATGTTTCGCCACCTTAGGAAGAGCAGAATATTTGGTATGAAGCATTTTTTTGGGTTTTTTTAGTTGTATAACACACTGTCTACAAATCTTCTATATGTCAAAGGGGCTTCTGGGCCCCCTCAGATTTCAGGGCCCTATAGCAGCTGCTACCACTGCACCTCTTATAGCTACGCCCCTGCTTGCAAGCTGTCCTCATCTTTTCAGTTTACCACTGAAAGTAATGAAGTATTTTAGCCTCTCAGTTTTTTTCTGTCACTCTTAGAGCCAAATTTTCTTCACTAAGTTGTTCCACGTATTCAGTTTACTGTTATGGGTGGTAATTATAGCTTCTTCTCACCTGTATAGGTATAGAAATTAACCAGAACATCTAAGACCATAGACTTTAATGGGGTTCAAGTTCGAGTTCTGGTTCGAATAGAACCTCGAACCGAACACATTAAAGTTCGAGGTTCTAATCGAACTAAAACTTTCTACTGCTCGCTCATCTCTAGTAAAGACACACTACAATTTCTAATTAACCTTCCAAATAGACTCCAGATCAGCCAGATGTTGAAGGACCAGAATCTTCCATAGTCATAGCAAGCAATCGGTTAGAGACAGGTTCCTTAAAAGTCAAAAGAAAAAAGTGCAACAAAAGGAGGCACCACTATGAACATTATAGAGGGGGTGCTACAAGTGTGCCAGCAACCCAAAAAAAAGGTACATTCAAAACAAATAGTGCATACCCAAGTATCTTCAAATTACCATTTGATTCAAAAACACACCACAATTAAAACAATTGTGGCTCCCAGGCACAATATAGAATACAAAACCACTTAAGCAAATACAAGTGGTAAATTATATAATCTACAAAACCTTGATGAAGCACACAAGCGAAACGCACGTCGGGGTTTCTGCAGTGGGTAATTGTAATCATGTTTTGACTGTGTATTGTGAACAATTTTTGATTTATGGCATTGTCTTACCTTATTATTTATATTTTTTGTTTGTTACTAAGCATTGGCCCTTTAGATTTCTTTATATACTATGATTAATGTTTGATTCATGGCACTGTGTCACTTTAGTATTTATATTTAGTTTATTATTAAGCATTGGCACTTTAGATTTTTGCCTACCACTGTATATGTATCACTGTGTTATGTATTTGATTGACTATATTGTTGGTTATTGACACTGGTTAGGCACCCTTCTCTTTTTATTTTTTGTGCCTTTCTTGTTTGTATTTGATTGTTTTGGGGTTTTTTTGGGGGGGAAGAGGTGGGTTTGCCATTGCATCGGTCTATATATAAATTTTATATTAATTACCTTGATCATGATTTATTGCCCACTGTTTCTGGTTCTATTTGTCCATCAAGTTTTTGACTTTTTAATATATTTTTAATATGTATTATGCTAAAAAAAATTTAATATAACTTTTTTTTCTTATTGTGATTTAGTTAAATTTTTTTTTGGTCTTGCATCTAAGAGCTTTGTAGGTTATATATTAATATATGGGGCTTATTAGACCTTTATACTTTGTCTTGAGCAATTTAGTTTTGGGTTGTAAGTGGTAAATTATGGCTATAAAAGGGTATAATAGAGTAAAGAATAAAATAAGCTTATATTAAGCCTCCACAATTAAACACAAAATTGGTAAAAAAAAATATGCACAAATTACTGTGTCTACCTTGTAAAAAAAAATATGAAAATGCCCAACAATACACAATAAAACAGCAAAAATGTACAAAACAGACACGATCCAAAATCCATTGAAAAATTAATATAAAATGAGTTGCCTTAGCACAGGAAGGGTGTACAACACCTCTGGGGGGGAGAAGCAAAGGCTGGTGACATGTGATTGCTGTGCTAATGTGGTGAAAGTCGCTATGTGAACTTGATTGTTCCCAGTGGCACCGACAGAACACTTTTAAACAGATTAATTTAGTAAAAATCCACTCTTTATAGAGCGTCTTGCCAAAATAGGTGCCAAGGTAGTGTCCTTGCATGACCTAGCCCCACTACACCACTGGTAGTTAACTTACAAAAAAAGTTTCATTGACAGCACTTGGTCACAGCAGTCATGTAAATGAAACATAATTTAAAAAAGAAAAGTATTAGGTTTCTAATTGAAATAAAGTGAAAACAGCAATATAAGTGATTAGGAGTCTTGTTATACTGTTTAAGTAAAGTGTAGCTATAATTGTTAAAAATTCCCTTAGTGACTCCCATACCATATGGAGAAATCTTGATCAAAGTACCAAGCCCTACCTGTATGAAGAAATTAATAAAAGCCACAGCCTTTATGTCTAGCCTAGGGCTGGGAACATTGGGTTTCTCAATAAGTTATTGATTTTTAACTCAAGTTTGACAGCGGAAGACTGGTTTTAATGCACTGGTTTACGGCTTTAGTGCCTCCAAAGTACAAGAGCTGCTACAAAGTGCTTCTCCAGAAAAAGGTATAGAACATTTTCATGAAAATGGCACTCGGTCATAGGAGCAGTTAAGAATGGCCTATGTCATATAATTGCCACTGAAAGTAAATGTGTTCTATTGAAACTAGACCTTTATCAGAACTGAATCTGATTTTTGAAGGCCAGTTTATGGTTTTCTAAATTCAACACATTTATTGTATGGACAGTTAACTGATTTCACCCATCTTAATGTCGTTTAAAAAAAAATTCCTATGCAGTTGGGCTGCCAAGACATGCAATGAGATTCATCCCAGATTGCAACTGGTTGTTTGAGGTCCTAGTAGAGGGACACCCTGTGATCATATTATCGTGGACTCTTTCTAACAAAAAGAACCTTTATCTGTCTAATTTACTTGATCTGTCCAGAAAATTGATTACACAAATTTACATCACATACACAAATGGACAAAATTTTTGGTAGCCTTCTGCTAAGGAAAGAAAAACCCACAATGGTCACTGATTTGTCAGGAAAATTTATTGCGCAAATTTGAATTATATATACACATGGACAGAATTGTTGGTAGCCTTCTGTTAAGGAAAGAAAAACCCACAATGGTCACTGAAATAACTTGAAACTCACTGAGATAACTTGAAACTAATGAAATTTATAATACACTTAAATTTACTGAAAATCAGATGTTGCTTTTGAATTGTGGTTCAACCATAAAGTTTAAAAAAACAAACTAATGAAAAGAGCCTGGAAAAAAATGATGGGTACCTTAACTTTTGAGACCATCACTGAAACAAACAATTTCTGTAATTCTCATTGAGACATCTGTACCTGTCCACAGGTATTTGCCTCACTCCTCATAAACTGCTCCAACTATCTCAGGTGGGAAGGTGCCTTCTCCAAACTCGGTTTCAGCTCCTACCATAGATGTTCAGGGCTCATAGAAGCCACTTCACAATAATCCAATGCTTTGCTCTTAGCCATTTTTTGGATTTTTTTTTAGCTGTGTTTTGGGTCATTATCCTGTTGGAGGACCCATGACTGAGAAATTTAGCAAAATAAGCTGAACTGGATGGACGTATGTCTTTTTTCGGCCTTACAAACTATGTAACTTATTCAAAGCTTTCTGGAACTGGCAGTACATTTCACTCCAGTATGCCTTGATAGTCTTGATTGTACCCTGCACAAATTCAAGACATCCTGTGGCAGATGCAGTAAAGAGGACCAAAACATAACCAAGCCTGCACCATGTTTCACAGTATTTAGACTTCTCTTTTCTTTGTAACCTTCACTTTTGCATCTGTGCACATAGAGCTGATGTGACTAGAGCTCCAGTATTGTCTCATATATCCAAAAGTTTTTCTCCCAGAAGCTTTATGCATTTTGGCAATTTCCAGTCTTGCTTTTTAATGATTTGCATTCAAGAGTGGTTTCCTTAGAGTGGTCATCTGTTGAGTCCATTTTGGTGAAGACAGCGATGGATTTTGCGATCTGACACTAATGTACCTTGACCTTGGAGTTCACCTCTAGTCTCTTTGGAAGTTGTTCTGGGCTCTTTGGTTACCATTCATATTATCAGTCTCTTCAATTTTCATTAATTTTTATCTTGCGGTCATGTCCACAAATGTTTGCTACAGACCCATAAAATTTAAAGGGGTTTTACCACGAATGCATTTCATGCTTGGTTTGTCTTGCTTCAACTTTTAGTGTGTTCAAAAGGGGCATGTTTGATTTGTTTGAACTGTATACTATGTGACGCAGCAGGCTGGACATTACCATGCCTTTCCCCACAGTGTGCTCACTGTGATCAAACAATAGTCTGCTTATGTAAAGAGCTGTGATTAGCTACAATACAGCTGCATGGTTAGCAGTTCTGGCTTTCGGTAGATCCCTGCAGGACCCAAACATATTGATTATTTTTTTTCGCATTGCGCTGACAGTAGCTCCCTAGAGGAGAGGTGATGTCTGAGCATGCACAGCCGGGACTGAGGAGCTCTCATCACTGATCACTGGTCATATCCCCTAGATATGAGATATACACTAAGGTAGCAGCTAATAAAAAAATTTAATAGAATTTTTAATAATGATAAATGGTAAAAATGTTTATTATTTAGTTTGCAAGCTTCCCACGTCAATTTTACTTTGTGGTAAAACCCCTTTAAACTTCTGAATAATATGTAAACTGTAGATAACAGGAAGATCAAGCTGTTTGTAAACATTATTATAGCCTTTACCTTAAACATGTTTTTCTACAATTTTCTTTTTAATAACCTGAAACTACTCTCCTCTTAGCTTTCTTTGGTTCATGTTCATTGTGGTACATACCATGATACTAAACAGCACAGTGACAGATTTCCACCTTTTAAGTAGACAGACTGATTGCAAATGTAAAGACACTTGTGATGCTAATTACAAGACACACCTTAAACATATCCCTATGGTCAAATTATTTCCAATCTTTTCTAGGGGTACCATCATTTTTTCCAGGTCAGTTTCATTATTTATATATGTTTTTTAGTTGAACCACAACCTTTAGTTGAACAAACACAATGTCTGAATTTTTATTAGTTGATTTTCAGTAAATTCAAATAAACTTTTGACAGTTTCATGTTATTTCAGAGGGTTTGTCTTTCTTTTTCTAGGGGAAGGATACCAACAAGTTTCTCCACATGTGTATTTATTTGTACTAAACGTGTTCTTAAAGGGATATTCCCAAAAAGCAGCTAGCTGCAAGCCGACTATGCATGGGAATGAGGAGGGCAGCACTTGCGAAGTCCTCCCCATTCACATCTATGGTAGCTCCTGAATATAGCTTGGCTATATTCGGTACTCCCACAGGAGTGAAAGAGGAGGATGGCTGCAATTGCCACTTTCCTCGTTCTCATGTGCGGTTGGCTAGTGGACTTTGCTCATAGGAACATCCTTTTAAAGTGACTTCTGACACTGCCGCAAACAGTCTAAAAGAAGACTGGACTACACTTAGTTTGACAGTACATCATAGAATTCCTTACTTTACAATATACTATTTGTAGTAAGTTTTTATACTTTTATTTATATGTTGTATGTTTAAAATTGGCAGGATGACATTTAATTACAATACATTTTGCAAAAACTACCAAATACCATAGATGAGGATTCTTTACTGTAAGAGCAGTGAGACTATAGGGCTCACTGTCACAAGAGGTTGTGATGATGGAATCATAAAACAAGTTCAAGAAGGGCTTAGCTAGCTTTCTCCAAAAATACATAACAGGTTATGGTTACTGGAATCGGGAGACAGGATGTTGATCCAAGGATTTATAGATAAAGGTTACTATTAAAGTGCTTTCCATATTTAGAGTTAGCAAGGGCTTTTTTTTGGTTTGTATTTGGCAATTGGCATCAGCCGAGGTTTTTGGATCAATACTGTAGGGTTATAGGTTTAACTCAATAGACTTGTGTCTCTTTCTAACCTTATATATTATGTCACTAAATACATATTTGTTTTCTCCTTTTAGATGCATTCATTAAGACTACTAAGCCAAAATCAGCCATCCCAGATATTTTCAAGCATGAGTGATAACTTCAGACCAGTCCAACCCCTGAACAACCGCTGTATCAGAACTAATATTAATTTCAGTTTACAAGGGAAAGACTGTCCAAACAACAGGGCACAGAAACTACAATATAAAGGTAGGAGCCTTTTTACATTCATCTTTAGTTATGATGTTAAGAATGTTCTTTCCACAAAAAAAAAAATCAGTAATGGATCCTGAAAGCCAATGACATAGTTATTTGTATTGTACTGTATAAAACAAAATATTCTGGAAACTTTGAATGCAAAAACAATTTCAGCACCTCTACGTGTCTTTGCTAAATGAGTTGCTTTCTGTATTGTACTCTTTGTAAGGTTTTGTCTTTAGTTCCTCGCCTCAAGGAGAGATTTTCCTCTTTCGAAGCCAATCTTGCCTCTCACCCAGCCAACCAGTAAGTTCTACACTACACTGCAAATACCCCGAAACAGCTGTCTGTAGTTGAACTTAACTGGTTTGGCTCAAATCCCTTTCACATTGCTAAGACATGCGAGCTGCATGTCAACTGAGGATAACTACATCCAATAGAGTGCACTGTGGAGCTCCTCAGCTCTTTTCCCATAAGCCTTTCCTTTATGGTATAAATAGTCTTGTTGCATATGTTTTGTGATTTTGCTCCATATGACTAAAACTAGCTACAGGCATTTGATAGCTTTTGGCCATCAGATAAACTGGCCGTTAGATACATCTGGTTCCAGAGAGAAGCATCAAACAAGGAAAACCCCAATCTGTTCTATTAGATACTTAATTTTCTATATGGAAGATAACACATGACTATGTCCATTTAAGCCTCTTAAACATAAGATTGTTAATGGATCCCATCAAAATCAATGGGATCTACTAGATAAAGTATAATTCATATGGCCAGCTTTACCAGCTAAGATACTTGTGATTTTCTGTATAAAAGTCAAGAATGATTTGATATGGATGTTGCTAACTGCAGAAGAGCAAGTAAGAGTTCAGCTTCTATAGGATCTCTCAAATAAGTTTGACCAAATCTGAGCAGTTTATTTCAAAATTGAACTAATTTCAATCTATTTCACTCAGTAAGTAAAATGAAAGCCTGATTAATACTAAAATGGCTACTACCATTTCAACAAACTTTGGAAGAATTAATAATGCAAGTAAATGTAAGAAACTTTGTAACATGACATTTATAAGGATATTTTATCATATCCCAAAACTCTTCATTTACCTTGAAAAAAAATGGTAAAATCCATCTCCAGACAGACTGTGTCAGCTGTGTTCCCATATAAGTCTATGTAAAAAGAAGGGGTAAGAGGAGGGAGCTGCAGAGTAAGACAGAAACACACACAGATGCTGCTAAATTCTCTCGTTAGGCCATGTCCCCACGGCACCGGTTTGCGGCCGGTTTTTCAGACGGTTTGCGGTTTTGCAAACCGTCTGAAAAACCGGCCGCAAACTATTATATGGGGCTCTATGGAAAACCCGTGCAGCGGCCCCCACCACACTGGTTTTCCGCACGGCGGTTTTTCAAACCGCAGGTCACCCGAAAAACATTGAACGTGCACATTCTTCCGACCGGTTTTTGCATGGAATTTGAAGAAGTGAATGTGAAGGGGGAGGGTTTTTCTCCGCTAATCGCGGAGAAAAGCTGTCCTCCCGCGGCCATGTGCCGTGTCAATGGGCCCTAAGTGTTATATCTCATATTAGTGCCTAATATACAGCTCAGACACCCTGGTACTGCTGTATAATGTCCTCCATGCTGCTTCTACTTTTGATGGTGTACAATCAAAATTAAAAGACATCATAGCAGCTAGTCTTTAACTGATTGCTCAGGGACAACTAAAATTAGAGATAGAGACTGCAGAGAGAAAACATGTCATATACAACTTATATGATGACCAGAAATAGTGCTATTCATGTGCATACTGTACACACTTGACAGTTTTTTCTGAAAAAGAGTACCATCCTATCCATCTTGGCTGCTATAAAGAGAAAGCTTGATTGATAAAAAAATTACCTGTTGTTAGACTATAGAATGGCCTTGTTAAGAGAATATATTTGGCATAAATTTATTCAGTATTTTTATACAGAGTGCTGTCAAAATTTAGACAGTACTCAGAGAAAGGAGTCCACCTTCCACAAGTTCATTCTGTGGGACTAGCAGAATTTCAGCAATATTGTACCGGTAAAGGCTTAGTCAAATAACAAAAACTATTTACCTCTCAGCTAAGCCTCTCCCTTTTTTTTCTATGTTATCATTACGGAGCAGATCCGGCCAATTCATATAAAGTATTTTTAAGTAAAGATTGTTCGTATTATGATAGTACATCATCATGACTTACAAGTCATCACATAGAAAATATCATTTGCTTGAGCATTACAATGTAATAAACGCATTGTCAGAATCACAAGTGATCTTCAAGTCCAAAATCCATCTGAGCCTTTTTTTAGTTACTTTATCATTTCTTACATTACTACATCGAACAGCCATAAAGTTATAATAATTTTCAGAGGATTTAAAACGACAGATAATGGAATAATAAATGAATTTGTATAAATAGTGTTGATAAAAACATTCATTAAAATGCTCCCTGAGACCCAAATTGCTTTTCATTCATGCAGCGATTTAAGGGATTGTGTTTTGTGTTGTAGCTTCTTGTTGTAATTGGGTCTTATTCTATAACACCATTTTGCTTTTATTATTGAAAAGAGCTATTGATATAAGGTTTGGTTCTCCAGAAGATAATGCATTTGGGCTCAGCGAATGTTATTCCCAAAGGGTTAGAAAGGAACATAATGGAGGAGCATAATTTGTCTTATTTTTATCATGGACTCATTTTCTAGATATGAAAGGGAAACTATTGAGAACTTATATAATATCATTATAAATGTGGGTTTATGTTTCCCGCTGTTTCTAGCTGTATGCAATATAAAGTTATGCTGTTAAATGACCATTTTTGTTATGAATGGTCTTTTCTTTTTTTTAATCTGAAACACTGTATGTAGCATTTTAACCAAAAAAGTATAAAATTGTAATATCATTTCTATCAGATTTATACCGTATTCCCAATAAAAATCTGAGACATTTTTTAAATTTCAAGAAATAAATTAAAAAATTATTTTCTTACATTTAGATTTAGGCAATCATCATCCTGTAATGATTGTTCCTGACACACCCCCGGCTGTTGGCTCTGGTCGCCGGCCATGGTTTCTGACATAAAACCATACAATTGTATTTTCTAGTGTGAACTTGGTCTTCCTCCCTGCATGCTTGATTGATTCCTGGCCAACGCCCATGGTCAGGAATCTTCCAGCACTCCACTGGTTAAGCTTGCTCCTTGTTTGTTTCTGTTTATTGACAGCCCTTTGCTCTTATCAGGTCTTCTGTTACGTCCACCTATTACCTTCATCCTTTTGGTTTCTGGCAGGTATTTAAGGGCTGTTATACCTCTTCCCCTTGCCTGCTATAGGTATTTGCTCCCTGTAGTACGCCCGGTTTTTGCCTTCTGCTCTTTATTGTTACCAGACCTTTGGCTTGCTTCTGACTATTCTTCTGCCTCCTATATCTGCACTGCGTCTCCTGGCTTTTACCTGACCTTTGGCTTGAACCCCGTTTCTCCCTTTGCCTCACGACTGTGTACCGCGCTGCCCGCCCAGTTACTGACTCGGACCGTCCGACTACGGCTTTTGTGTTCTTTGTTTGTTTGTCTCTGTCTGTGCACTCTGCTCAGTGTAGCCTTGAGTCTTCTGGTTGGGGCCGGCCTGTTAAGGAGTCGGGTTCCCCAAAAGGCAGGGACAGGGGCTGGGACCAGTGTCAGGGCCTCACTTGTCTGCGTCTTGGTGTGTGTCCCTGACTGGTCCCTTACATTATAGCAGGCCCATACCCAAGTCAACTCTCCCGGCGATTCAATATGAGTACCGACCTGTCGGTCACCGATCGCTTGGACGAGTTGGCAACTCAGCTTCAGGGCATGGCGGGGCTTATTAATCAAGTCTCGCAGCGTCTGGATGCCATAACTAACCCGGTACCTGGACTTTCTGCCCCGTCGGTGTCCCTACCTGCCCCTGTGTTTGTGGATCCTAACGTCCGTCATAAATCTAAGATGCTTCTACCTGATCGCTTTGACGGAAATCCTGACAGGTTCCGAACCTTCAGGGAATCTTGTAGTTTATTTTTTCGCTTCAACTATTTTCCCACTGAGGCTGAAAGAGTGGCAGTTGTTGTGTCTCTCCTCCAGGGCCCACCTCAGGATTGGGCATTAGCTATACCCTCTGAAGCCCCTGAGTGGAGATCAGTGGACCGATTTTTTTTAGCTTTAGGTCAGGTTTATGATAACCCCAACCGTGTGGCATGGGCAGAGGCCCATTTGCTATCTATTCAGCAAGGCCACCGCTCAGCCGAAGATTACTGTTCCGAGTTCCGCCAATGGTGCACGTTGACTGGATGGTCGGACCAACCTCTGAAGACTCTTTTCAGACAAGGGCTGTCGGATGCGGTAAAAGATGCCATGGTCAGCCACCCAACTCCCGAGACACTAAGTGACTTTATGATTCTGGCTGTGTCTATCGACAGAAGATTAAGGGAGAGACACAGGGAAAAGCAAGGGGGGTCGACTGTTCAGCTCAGGGCAGACTTAAATGTACAACCTCCTTCTACCTTCTTTAAAAATTCTCCTCTTCCACCTCCATCACCATCTTCCCCTCAGTTTTCTGGAGAAGAACCCATGGTATTGGGTTTCACATCTGCTGCCACCAGGAGGAGACACCGGTTGGAGAACGCTTTGTGCCTCTATTGTGGGAAACCTGACCATTTCCTGAGAGACTATCCGATTAGACCCATGTCACCACAAGGTATTATCAAACATCGAAGCGATTTCCAGGAAGGTAACTCAGATGTACAGGTACCTCCTAATGTAAATAACATTTTTTTTTTTTTACCAGTAACCTTGGTTTCTAGTTCCAAGACTCTTGCCTGTCATGCCATGATTGATTCGGGTGCTGCTGCCAGTTTTATCAGTATGGTTGTTGCTAAAGCCTTGGGTTTGGAACTTGTTCCTTTGTGTTCTCCATTTTGGGTTTCAGGTGTAGATTCTAACTCCCTAACCGGGGGAAGAATAAAATTTTGTACTGCAGAGGTCACCTTGAATGTTGGGAGTTCACATACAGAAAAGCTTCCGTTTTTTGTTATGGAGAAACTCGCTGCAGAGGTTATTCTTGGGTTGCCCTGGATCCGCCTCCATAATCCTGTGTTCGACTGGAGGACCACTGAGTTGATCAAATGGGGTGACTCATGTGTTTCTCATTCTATGGTGGTCCATCCCTTGGTGTGTGCTGTGATTAATGCTCATGATATTTCAGAATGTAATTCTGAATTCAATGACGTCGTTGATGGGGATGTTGCGGATAATCGGTCTCCGCACCGGCCTGATGATTGCGCTATAGACCTCATTCCGGGGGCAAAGCTCAACTTGTCTGCCCCGGAACGAGAATCTTTGCATCAGTATATTGAGGAACCTGTAAATATTCCTTCTCCGGTAAAGCGTGTTGCCACCTTGATTTCAAATCCAGTGTCTTCGTCTACCGACTCACCAGATTCTGCTTTTTCTGAACTGTTCCCCTTTTTCTGTGAGGATGATTTCCATCTCAGGTATTCTGCCGGTGCAGGTGGTGAAACTAAGATAGAGTCCACCGTTAATCGACTGTGCACAGTCTGGGCTAGGAGTCATAAGACTCTAAAAAACGCCCAACTAAAGATCAAAAAACCTGGTAAAAAACGCCGACCCAGACCAAAAAATGTCCGTCTCCGAATTCCATCCGCAGAACATGCCCCCAAGTTGGTAGAGGGAAAGGTTCTCCAAGCCCACTCTGCCAAACCTAGAGGGTCTGTTGAGGGTCCGGTGGCCCCTCATAAAGGGGGGGTACTGTCATGATTGTGCCTGACACACCCCCGGCTTTTGGCTCTGGTCGCCGGCCACGGACGTTGCGGCGAAAGCCATGGTTTCTGACATAACACCTTACAATTGTATTTTCTAGTGTGAACTTGGTCTTCCTCCCTGCATGCTTGATCGATACCTGGCCAACGCCCATGGTCAGGAATCTTCCAGCACTCCACTGGTTAAGCTTGCTCCTTGTTTGTTTCTGTTTATTGACAGCCCTTTGCTCCTATCAGGTCTTCTGTTACGTCCACCTATTACCTTCATCCTTTTGGTTTCTGGCAGGTATTTAAGGGCTGTTATACCTCTTCCCCTTGCCTGCTATAGGTATTTGCTCCCTGTAGTACGCCCGGTTTTTGCCTTCTGCTCTTTATTGTTACCTGACCTTTGGCTTGCTTCTGACTATCCTTCTGCCTCCTGTATCTGTACTGCGTCTCCCGGCTGTTACCTGACCTTTGGCTTGAACCCCGTTTCTCCCTTTGCCTCACGACTTTGTACCGCGCTGCCCGCCCAGTTACTGACTCGGACCGTCCGACTACGGCTTTTGTGTTCTTTGTTTGTTTGTCTCTGTCTGTGCACTCTGCTCAGTGTAGCCTTGAGTCTTCTGGTTGGGGCCGGCCTGTTAAGGAGTCGGGTTCCCCAAAAGGCAGGAACATGGGCTGGGACCAGTGTCAGGGCCTCACTTGTCTGCGTCTTGGTGTGTGTCCCTGACTGGTCCCTTACACATCCATTGTACATACACACATCATTTTAGTCAACAACTCTGCTGCTCAATATGCCACTGTCATCCACTTAACAGGCCATGTGATTTACTATGATGATATCATCTATTAAGATGTCATTGTCCAAATAGAATATAACTTTTGAATTATTATTCATTTATAGGTTGTTAGTAATAATAATTTGTAGGCTCTAGAAACACCATTTTTAAATAGTTTATGGTCATTAAAAATTGCGATCAATGAGTAATACACTTGCCTTTTCCTATCTGAAAAAAGGCTTGTGATTGGTTGACGAGTTTCCCACCATCACCAACAAAATTCAAACCATGAAACTAAAGCATAACATTTCTTCTATCAAAATAGAATTGTGAAAAGTGAACAACTATTTTTAAGAATCCTTTGTAGGTCTCGTTTACCTGATGGATTAGCAAATGTTTTGACTTAAAGTTGCTTGAACACGATAAGATAGAAGAGTAGAACTGGCACTGCCAATTACATTTTCCATACATCCCAACTATCGATGTTCCATTGGGTGACCATTCAGTATGGCTCTGTTATGATACTTATCGGTAGTGTTGCACTTCGGATTTGAATCAAAGCCAAATTAAACAAAAAATATAGTAATAACAAAAAAAGATGAACCATAACTGTAAATTACTAATCCGGTATAGCAACACTCCCAGATTGTTGCAGCCTAATCTTTTTCTCCTCCATGATGTAATATAGATCTTTTAAATTAGGGAAAATAGCAATTGATACAACAAGTAAAATGATCTCTTATTTGATAAAAAAAAATGATCGAATCAACTTTTAACTAAGGTTTTGTTTGCCAAAATAAGGTACAGACTATGAAACATTTGTCTTAATTACATTGCAAATTTTCTAAAAAAATTTTCTTCTGAAGGTTGCATGCATTACATTACAATACAATGCAAGCTGCTCAATTCCGTACTGTGCCAATTCATCTGATGGGTTAGCCTACAGCCTCTCTCTTTCTCTCATCTCCTAAATGTTAATCTGAGGCAAAATCTAATGTAATAGAGTAAAATTTGAGTTTAGAATAGGATTTAGGGGAAGATAGAGAGGATCTGAAGAATGAGGAGTCATCCAGAATGAGAACAGAGTGGCATTAAGCAGAAAGATTTGTATTGTGAAATATGCAAGCTGTAAAATAGAATTTTTTTTATTAAAACAAGTGTTGCTCAAATGGGGCCTTATTAGTTTCAACATAGGTTTGACCCAACTTGTGAAAACACTTAGGTTCTATACGTTCCAAACCCAGATTGTTTCATTAACCCTATCCACATGCCTAGCTATAACTGGAAACCATAATCTTAACCCTAAGATAGGTATAGGTGTTTTAGTGAGTTCACTTACCAGTTCAGTGATGTGAACACTCCCATTGTAGCCAAACTTCCAGTCTGTCCCATCCAATGTCAATTCTAGTCACCTCACCCTGGGCCCAATGTTATGGCAACCGGAAGTGACATTGGACATGGTTACATCATGATAACATTGGACCTATATTAAAGTGATATTGGATGAGACACTTCTCTTTCAGATACCATAACATTGGGTCTTTGGTGGAGTAGCAGATGGAAGTGACGTTGGACAGGAAGTCAGATTGGAAGTTAGGCCACAATAGGAGTATCACCAGACTAGTAAATCAACCCCCTAAAATCTCTTAAACAACCCTAACTTATGGCTGGGGTTTCAGTTACTGTTGCTTTTTATGGCAATTACTAGAACCAAGTTTCTAGCTTCGGGTCAAATATGACTTTAAATGGAATTGCTATTGTAACACTAATTAAAATTAATTGCATATTTGTTGTATTCCTAATAGTATCTGCAATGCAATTAAAACACAAAATGTACATAGCCTATAATTAACATTTCCCCTAAACTGAAATAAAAGAAAGAAAATGCAGATATATGTGCATGTTCCCAAGAACTATTTTCAGCTACTGTAGTAATTAATGGAAAGCAACCAGAAGTTACATTAAAAGGAACGAATTTGGAGAATTCAGAAAGCGGGTATTTTATAAAACCCCCAGTATATTCTTTCTCTGCCTGATTTATCACCACTTTTGTCTATGAGCTAAAACTGATATTGGTGCTAAGCCACAATGCCAGACACATCAGCATAAGTATACCTTGATATAATTAAGCTGGTTTGTAATACTTTGATTTTTCTTTTAGTGAATGAATGGCTTCTGAAGTGAAGAAGATATTCGAGATCCTGAGGATGGTCAGTAGAAGACCTGCTGCCCAGGATAGACATAACTTGCTCCAGGCCCCATTCACTTTCTTGGAAATATACTTCATTAACTGTATCCATCATGTGTGAAAGTATGGCAGCAAAAAAAGAGAAAAAGAAAGAAAGAAGACAACAACATAACAAACGTTCTAATACGTTCATAAAGCCTGTCTCAAAATATGAGACATCTCTAATACAGTTTCTGTGAATATACAAGCTACACAGTGGAAGACTTGTTGGCCTTTGTATATATATATTTGCAGCTTTCTTTCTATAAAGTTGCTTTGAACACTTTCAGAGTGGATTCATAACCTCATTCTATGACTATTGGGAGTCCCTTCGTACTGCTTTATCATACATGCCTACTGGAATATCCAAGCAAAGAAGAACATGAAAGAAAAAAAAAGATTTTAAGGCTGCTGTTGTTCTGTTTACTCCATAATGAACCAAGATGTTGAGCGATATATGTATAATACATAAATATATATTATTAAAGAGTATAAATACATTAAATTATTTCTTCTCCTGAAACAAAAGCGGATTTTGTTATTCAGCTGAAATTTTCATCCTCTCTGTTTATTCTATGTTACAGCATCTTTTTATTATTATTTTATGTTAACTTTTAGACATTCTTTATATTTTTACTGCTGTCTCCTCCATCGGGTCACCCATCTTCCTGAGCTTCATATCTGATTTCCAAAGCTTCAGTTTAAACTACAGATGGAATTAAAATCCCCATTCTAGGTCTCTATTCCCTTTTCCTTTTATTCTTTTCATTTCATTTGAGTAAAATTGAATACGATCTTCACTTTTTCTAAGACTACTCATTAATTGTGTTTGGTTACTGTCAGCATCTCAATAAATGTTAATAAAATATTGTATAAATTATTAGAACTGTTTTATTTCGCATGAATGACAGACACACCAGAGACTTCCTCTATACATGTAAGTCTAGCAACTGATCTGTGTTTGATGAATAACCTCCATTGTTGAATGGGATAGGACACTCTACAATCTGTACCAACGTTTAAAAGGGTTTTGTACCCGCATTTAGTTAAGAACATTACATTGGATGTACAGTATATATATATATATATTATATATATATATATATATATATATATATATATTATTATATATATATATATATATATATATATATATATATATGGGTCACAGCACCATAGGCATTTGGATATCTTCCCACCTTTGGATAACTTTCATAGTGGCAGTACTACCATGTGTATCCAAGTTGCTTCAAAACTTTAGCTTTTAGTAGGCCTAGGTAGATTGGGTATCCAAAGGTTAGAGACCATTGGTATATTATTATTAACCAAGAGAGGATGTCGCACTCCTATTTGCTATGGATATAGATGCTGGAGTGCTTATTGAAGAATCACCAATGCCATGTAGTAATTCTAAATAATTCCCCAGCACTCCACAGATTTTCTTGCGAAATATAGTGATATTAATTTACAAGTGAAGCAGACAGTTCTCCAGTATATTCACATGGACATATATGGCAATATGAGTAGTCCAGACTAGAATTAATGTTTCTTCATCAGACTCTCCGGCTCTATATTACCACTACTTTCACTATATGTATACAATTGAGGTTTTTATTTGATCTAATTTTGTATACCATCCACCATGTTAAGGCAATCTCATCAGACCAATCTAATAGACCCAAATCTTCCACCAGTACAATGTGGATACTAGGATTCAGATATACGTTGTAAAAGCACCCAATTCAAAAGCAGAGAGTGCATGACTAACATGGAGGTGGGCTGCGGGCACACTTCCATATGTACTATGCAAATAAGGCAAAATTAGCTAGCTCATCTAAATGCCAGAAAGGACTCGTGCTTGGACTGACAAAGCCTGTCCGTATCTCTAGCACACATGACATCACTCTGACTATTAGGCAAAAAACCTACAACATGAGTGTGTGTATATATATTGTAAGCACTCGCTTACTCCTCACATGCCATCTGAGTCCATCCTGGGGGTCTTTCAGCTCATGGATTGCCACCTTGGTAAGCGGAATGGCACTCGGACATAGGGATTGTCTTCAAATCTGGCCTCAGTGAGCTTTATTCCTCAATCACAGTTACAGGAAACAAAATATACAATCAAACAAAATCCTCAGCCATCTAGCTACTATCTATAACATGTGGTGAGTCCCTCACTTACCTATGGTCTGTAAGTACAGTCCAGTACCAAATACAGTAGTCACTGTACACAATAGAGGCTTTCCTCAGCCTGAGAATTAGAGTCCGTCACCAACTCTGCTTTGCTCCAACCTTGGCAGCAAACCACACCCCTAGATCACCTGCAGACCAGGGTTTTTATAGGCCTCCAGAGACCTGCCAAAAGCCTGTCCTGTAACATGAGAAAGGTCTCCCACCCAACACTATGACTGTTCCTGGGAAAAGCAACCCATACTTAGCTGCATAGCAGCCATGCTAGCTACATGCATCAGTAACCTATGGCCACTGACACAAAATAGTTGCTTTCCCTCACCAAAAGCAGGTTTTCGGTGGCATGTCTGCAGCAGGGATCCTGCTATACTCCACCTAATGGCAGAAACCTGCGACCACCTGAGGTCACTCTGCCACAAGGTGAACAGCTAAGAGGCAACCGTGATAACCAAGGCCAGGATAACGTGCAGCCCAAGGTAGGTGACAACATAGGGCGCCACCTCATCCCAAGCAGAAAGGGAGCGCAGGGAGGTATGGGCTGAATTTAATTTTTTGAGAGGGCTATATGCCTTATTTGCCTAGGGCACCAGAATACCTTGTCCCAGTTCTGGTGCAGCTCTCTCACTATCACATAAACGTATCTTCGAATTTATGCAGCTTGTCGGAATCAGTCTTGCCCTGTGCTGACAGAACTACCACAGTACAGCTTGGGTTTTTAAATCCATCCCTCCAGCTGCATCTACCAATTACCTGACAGCTCACAAACAGGTGCCTGGTAACAGATTAGAGCCCCTCACCAAGTATAGGTGAAAAACCTTGATGGAATATACACCCCATTTATCACTCCCCAGTCATTGCTTTACATTCCCTTTCCCTCTGCTCAGGCCTGTGGAAAGGAACACCCTGCACAAACAAACAGTGTACACATGACAAGATGTCTGCATTGACTTGCTATAAACCTGGATGATGCTCTACATAAAACTTAAAGTCTTGCAAGGCTAAAAATCATTTAGCTACCCTTGGGTTCTTCCCTTTATTCTGGAACATACATTTTAAAGAAATGTGATATGTGACCAACCTGAATGGTCTTCAAAGATGATAATACCCGAGTTACTCAATGGCCCAAGCAGGTGTAAGGCATTCCCTTTTTCTATGGAGTAGTTTTTTCTGCCGCAGATAGATTTCTGCCGAGGTAGACTACTGAGTGTTCTTCCGCATTAATCACCTGCGAAAGGACAACTCCCAGCCCAACATCCGAGGCGTCTGCAATTAACACCGGCCTCCTACACAGTATTTCCTTTAATTTTTGGAAAGTTTGTTCTGCTTCCTCACTTCATTTCACCAGAGCAGATTTAAAACCCTTGGTGAGGTCAGTAAGAGGAGCCGTCATTGTGGCAAAATGCAGTATCCCAAGTAGGCTCAAGAACCTACTTCTTGGAAACTGATTGAGAACAGTTTTTAATAACCTCAATTTTAGCAACTCAGGATTTGATGACTCCTTGCCAATGTTGTACCCTATTTAATGAACTTCCTCTAGATCTAGATCTGAGTCTGCTATATATGTTCTCTGATAATAAGCATGACTGCTGCAATCCTAACCTGTATTTGAGCTATGTGTTAAGTAACGCTTCTATGAGATGTCTTCTTCTGTTCTCACGTCTCTTTGGCTATGTCCTGAAGCCTTATGGGCCATCTACCATAAAGGAGCTTAAATGGAGAAAACACAGTGGAAGCTTATGGAACCTACCACACAGAAAACGTTGAATAGGGTAAAAGACAATCCTTTTCTAGCATCCCTTTTAGGGTCATATTGTACGTTTCCACTATGTCATTGGTCTGAGGGTGATACACTGAAGTAAGTAGGTGTGTCATTTTTAGCATTAGAAACAGCCCTTTGGTAACTTTAGACAAAAAGGGAGTCCCTGATCAGTTAATACGTCTTTTGGGATGCCTGTTCGGTTGAACATTTATAATGGATCCTGTGCAATAACCTTAGAAGAGGAGTTTCAAAGAGGGATTGCAAATGGATAACAAGTGGAATAATCCAGGACCACCAAAATGTGCTGTTGGCCCAGGCAAACTTAGGAAGTGGCCCAACCAGATCCATAGCAATGCGCTCAAATGGAACCTCAGTTATGTGGAGAGGGATTAGTGGTTTTCCAAAATGGGTCTGAGGTGTGTTAATTTCACATTCTGGACAGGGCCTGCAGAGATACTCTATCACTTTATAGGACAAAAGAAGCTCTGCTCAATATGCTCTTTTGTTTTTCTACCCCCAAGTGTCGGTCCAGCACATGGGACTGAGCCAACTCTAATACCATATGGAGATGAGACTGGGGTACAACCAGCTGCTCGACAACCACTCTTGGTACATTCTTTAGTCTGTAAAGCAAATCATTAAACACTGCAAAATGTAGATATCCCAAGTTCAGTGCCTGGCTCTTGAGGTACACCATTATTAACTTTTAGAGTTTTCCAGGCATTTGCTAGATTAGCGTCCTGTAGCTGTTTGGTACCAAAGTTTCTCTATGAAACCTGTAGAGTAGAGAACTGTCTCAAGGGGAGTTTCCTCTGAGTCCTCAGCCAGGACTGCGAATGAAAAAAGGATTTTATTCCCCTGGTACCAGAGCCACAGCAATGACAGGTTCAGAAACAGCATTAACATTTCACGCATTGTCAAACATAATAGCCTGCTTATTTTCCCACATATCACAGAACAGAGGGAAATCACAACCAATAATAGCGCTGTTTAACAAGTTTGTAACCACTTTATGGCTCACTAACCCACTTGGAGTCTCCACTGTAAGAACTGTAGTCTTTAGTGTCACCATTCATACAGAAAACACCTAGCCGGCGTGCCTAGAGTCTAGCACACTAGCATGAACCAAAGTCACTAGACTCTAGGAGTCCAACAATGCCATTACTAGATGTCCTTTTTTCTTGACTGGACACACTTGCCTACCACTCATATTGGCCATCTGAGCAGTGTAAGAAGGCCTTGCAAATGAAGATGGTTGCTTTCCCAAGCAACACTCCATTGGCTCCTCTAATACCGGCACTTAGAAACCACATGTCCCAATCCTTGAAACTACAATCATTCTTTCTGGCCCTAGGCTCTTGATAAAGAGTCCTTTTTTTACACTTAGTTGCCTTTCCCCCTAGTTACCTGTGTGTGGCCCACCCTCTTGCCACTTTAGGCTTACCAGGTGATGGTCTTCTCTTGTTCACAAGAGATGCAGCACCTGGAGGAACTCCTCTGTTGCAGTGTATCACTCCACAACCAACACCAGCTCATTCATATTTTTGGGGTAAGTGTCCCCAATGCACCACTGTATCCTCATAGGCAATGCACTGATGAAACGGTCACAAACCCTTCATTCCAGGACTTGGGTTGATGTGAGCTTCTCAGGCTGCATCCATTTGTTGGTGAGATGAAAGAGGTCGTACATTTGTGATCAGTCTAGATTGTTAGGATCAAACTCCCAGGTGTAGATTTTCTGCACTCAAACTCCTAAATTGAGTTTAGTTTGCCTAGAATTTCACCTTCGAGCTTGGAATTCAATTTTATATCAGGTCAAAGTAAGCTTTTTGAGGTTCCCTGTTAGAAATGGGGCCAGGATTTCAACCTACTAGTCCTCAGGAAGATTCTCTCTCAGTGGTCTTTCGAAGGTACCCAGATAAGTGTCAACGTCAACTTCCTTAAAGGGGTTTTGCCAAGAAGTGATTTCCTCACCTAAAAGGCTGATACTCCCCTCTTGAGGCTTGAAAAAAGGGGCGTTGTGTTTCTGTGTTTAAAAAACAAGTACCTCCTCTGTGATGTCATCACTCTACCTCTCATGCACACTCCTGATTCTCAGTCTCTGTATTTGAGCAAACATTGGCTAATCCACAGATGAGAACTGTATTGTGCACAAGCTATATTCGTTATATTTCTCCCTCTTCTGTGCTCAGGAGAAAAGATAAGCTCAGCAGGCAGCGTCTTTCATTCCGGCTGCAGGGGAGAGAGAGGGAGGCTGAGCAGTGTGCCAGGGAGCTTCTGCATGTTTACTAAGATAATAACATTACAACCAGTGGATTCTCTATACAAAAGCCACAGGATCTTTCTCCCCAGTCCCTTCAAAGCTCATTCATGTTCCCTGCCATCGGATAAGAAGTGCAAACAAGCAAGCGCGGCCAGATCAGCTCCTGGTCATATCTAATGTAAACTGTCAGGAAACCAATGGCATGCAAGTCAGGCTGTAGATCTCACATGATTCACTTTTTAATGACATATAATTAGAAAAGTGATTAAATACCCATTTTGGAGGATCTCACGTCAACATTAGATTGTGGCAAAACCCCTTTAAACATCTTTCTGCATTTTTCAGTGCAGGCTGCACTACTTGCAACACTTCTTTTCTCTCTATCCAGGCTTGTAGCTGTTGCTGAAGGGACTGGTTGACCTGTTGCTGTATCTTCACAAAAGCTTTGTACGCTTTCAACAACAGGCGGTTTGTCTCAGACAGAGCCTTTATAGCTTTCTCATGCACCTGTTGCTGTAGGACATTAGCTTCTTGCTGCGTGGCCTGAGCTAGTTGGAGGTTATTAGCTTGCACCAGATGTCTTATTAGCTCCTCCATGGTTGCTATATAATCTCCATCTGTTATATGCACTGTCTCTTTAAGGATGTTGCCCGCATTCTTCACCATTTGTGAGGATTTTGTACAACAGTTAGAGCAATTTCATCTATTGTAGAGAAAGAAAAACTTTTGTATCGGCCCTCACAGTTTTGATCAAAAATGTGCGCTGAACACCTCAAATTTTCATGCATCTAAAAAGTAGTAGAAATGCATTTTGAAATAGTTGATATATTCATTGTTTCACTGTTTCTTAGCATCTGTAGAGCGGTGTTGATCCATTTTTGTGTTTGCTGCCACATTATCATACATGTACATCATTTTCTTTAAAGGGGTTGTCTCATCTCAAAGTTTCATAGGATGCATGAATGAAATCATGCTGCTTCCTGATCAAGCTGTCTGTAATTAGCATATGAGCTCCATGTATTCAGACTTCTCTGTTTATTAGTCTAGTTTAAATAAATTACCTTCTCTGAGGTCCAGAGAACATTCTGAGCTTATGTAAACAGTAGAGTAATTGTCTTTTGTCTGAAAGATCAGATAACACACAAGCTCTCACTGATGGCTGTGACCTGTGTGATGATGTCACTCCCTGCTATCAGATAGAACAAACAGCAAGGGAAAAGGAATACACAGGTTGGTCACTTGGGAAATCTGAGAGTCCTCAGAAGGTGATAAAATCACTTGTAGCCCCTTAACAAAAAAAGATGAACAACACAATATATTTGGAAAACGTCTTCATTTAGTGTTCCCTACATTTTGTAAGCTAATCTTTGTAGTGAGACAACCCCTTTAAAATTGTTTTGGTGTGCTGATCAATTTTTGTTTTTTGGATTGTTTGCATGGGAGAGTATCTGCTTCTGTCTTGGCTGTGCACTCCACATAGACCGTTTTAATCAGAGCAAAGTTTAGTTGGGACCTTTATGCTCTTAAAAAGTATGGAGGTCCGAAAGTCCCCCAAGCGAGGTTAGATTGTTATAGTGTAGGTCCCCATCTGAATTGTGATCACCTTGGTGGATGTTCCCTCATAGTTTTGATCAAAAATGTGTGCTAAGAACCTCAGATTTTCATGTATCTTAAAGTAGTAGAAATGCATTACTATGCAGAAGTGCATACATTCATTGTTTGTCTCTTAGCATTTGTAAAGCGCTGCTGCTGTTGTGTATACATTGTTTGCTAACACATCAGCGTGTACCTACATCATTTTCTATAATATTGTTTTAGATGTGCTGATCAGTTATTGCTTTTTGGACAGAGAGCCTTTTGTCAGTCCAAGCACGGGTCTTCTCCGGCTTTTATTGGCAACTTCACAAGGTGAACAGCTCACAGGCAACACAATAAAACAAAAGGTAACAATAATCCTGCTTGTCCAAGTGCTAATTATACAATGACAGTTCCCTCAGCAGAACCCTGTATCCTCCAGCTTATGCAGCTTGTCAGCATAAGCCTTGCCCTGTGCGCAGAGAAAAACCACACTATAGCTTTTGGTTTTAAACCCCTCTCCCCAGTTGCACCTGCTAATTACCTGACAGCAGCTCACAAACAGGTTCCTGGTCTCAGATTACAGCCCCCCACCATGAAAAGATGAAAAACCTTGATCTTCATCTAAGGGTATGTTCATGTGGTTTGCGTGTGCATTTTGCCATGTATTGGGCGTTATACGCGGTGAAATGCGCGCCGCAATTAGGGTAACTCATAGCTCTCATAGAGAGCTACGAATTACGCGTTGTCTCCCCGTGCGTACAATACAGTCATATTGTACGCCCGGGGAGAGAAGTAACATGTCAATTGTTCGCGGTACTTAAGCGCCACTGACAATGCTTGTGAATGGGGCCCGTGCTTTGGATGTACGCGCTGATCGTGCTACTTCCAAAACACCCACCGTATTGCGGCGCATACAGTACGTGCCACAATTGCACCATGTGAACATACCCTAAGACTTCCCCAGTCACAGCCTTGAGATAGTATATAGTATATACACTCACCGGACTTTGATAGTCACTGCTAGTAATGGTTTGACCTATTTGCCATTAGAATCCCATCTTCGTATAGATTCATACAGTATGTTGCCAACGGCTCTAATATTACCAGTGAGCCCTAAAGATGCCCAGAAAAGATGTCCCACACCTGAGAGACACCACTCAGTTTAACTGTTGATACAAGTGAGGTATGATCCATGCAATGTTGTTACATGCCATAATTCTGACCCATACAGTCGAATTCCAGCAAAATACGTGACTCTAGCAGACAGCAATGTCTTTCCAACTTCATTCAATTTCGGTAGCGTTGGGCAAGAATTGGAGCTCATTTCCTGTTCTGAAGACACAGCAGTGGAGCACCTGGGTTTTCAGTGCTGTAGCCTGCGCCTCCAATCCTATGCGTCGAGTGTCTTCTGCTCTTGGTTGAACGGTGTTTTGAGTCATGTTGCTTTCTATCAGTTTGACAGTCTGCCATTCTCCTTGACCTCTGGTATCAACAAGGCATTTGCCCACAGGATCCGCTCACTGGAGTTTTTCTTTTTGCATTCCTGTAACCTAGAGATGGTTGTGCGTAAAATCCCAGGTCAGCAGTTTCTGAAATCTCGACCAGCCTTCTGCACAACACCAGCCGTTCAAAGGCATCAAATACCTTTCCCATATGATGTGGTTTGAACGGGGAGTTGTCTTACCATTCTACGCTAAATCACTGAGTTGCCGCTGTGTTGTGATTAGAAGAAGTGTTAGCGAAAGTTGGACAGTGTACTAATAAGTGGCCGGTGGTGTATATACAATAGTAGAATACACTGAAAAGAATTGATATCAATATTAGTCAATAGAGATCCTATATTGTTAGTCATTACGTAGAATTAAAGCTTATAAATACATTTGTGAGCCCTAAATAAAAATGAAAAGAGTCCGGAAACCCTTCATTTCAATTCAGGCTAGCAAGTTTGAGGGTATTTTCAACAGCTGTATTTACATGCCTTTTTTTGAACGATTGGCGTTCACACAAGTGATTGCAGATGCATGTCTCACTGCATCTTTCGGATCCGTTCCAAGAATTGACAAGTCAATTCTTGGTCTGAAAGACACAGCAGGAGCCCTATTTTAGGGTGTGAGCCTGCTGCATCCAACACGCATCCAAACATGCAGCTGCGTGTTGGATATATGTTGGATCCGTTTATGATCCAATCGCCGATGCGTTTTTGGATGCGATTTTCGGATCCAAAAACGCAGTGTGAACAACCCCTAAGGCTGCATTCACACTCAGCTGCATTTTTAGTGCATTTTGTGATGCATTTTTGGATGCGTTTTTTGTGCAGAAATGCATTCATAGCAAAAAAAAAATGCACAGTATGAAAGCACCCTAAATGTGGGAAGCCTATAGCTGTGTGACTGGAGGAAAAGACTAGTGTAGTTGAGGTTGCAAAGACATGGCTAGGCTAGGTCTACACAGCAAATGTCCGAATGTCATCCAAAATCCAACGGCATATTGACATTTGCTGGACTGCCTTTTTGTGGTGCAGATTTGCGCAAAAGCCACAGTCGGTTTTCGGATTTGCCGTCAGCCAAATACTACAGCATGGGTTTTATTATTGCTGTCTATTCAGCACAGGGTACCGTTGGATTTTCGGCAGATTCAAAATACTGAATCCACCAAAAATCGGACCATAAACCTGTGCTGTGCAAACCTAGCCTTACACTCTTCATCAACCTAGCCTTATAACTCCATAACTCCAATCTGTCCTTCAAACCACACATCCAAACCCTTGCCTCTGCCTGCCGCCTCCACCTGAAAAATATCTCCTGAATCCGCTCATTCCTTAATTTTGATAGCACAAAAAATGCTGGTCCCTGCCCTCGTCATTTCCCACCTAGACTACTGCAACATCCTTCTCTACAGCCTCCCATCTAGCACCCTCGCTCCCCTCCAATCCATCCTTAAAGGAGTGTTATCGTTTGAGCTGCTCGGGCTGTTCAGCTAATTTTCTCAGATCGAGTTTGAAATCCAGGGGCGTGTCTCTCCTCTCAGCAGGCGTGTCTCTCCTCCCAGGAGGCGTGTCTCCCCTCACTGAAGAACTGTGACATCATCATTTTGTTTGAAGCAGGGGATGCAGAGGGTTGTCTGGATATAACAGCTCTGTAGCTCCTGCATGCTTATGTCTTCAGCCTTGAGGCTCCAAACTCCAGCAAGCACCTGTCATATGTCTTAGTTTACACACAACTGAAAGCCAGCAGCTGTTACTTCTAGTGGTGTTCATCCAAATTGTACTGACAACAGGAAGAAATCTTTACTCAACTACAAATGTCAGCTTCAAGTAAAGATCTCTGCTTGCTGTCAATGACATGTGAGAGAAAACAAGGGGGAGGAGAAGCAATCAGCTTTGAGAGAAGGCCCTGCTCAGCTTTTTACTAACTTGGGCTGGTGGTGCAGTGGTAGAGGAGTGGTAGAGTATTGGTTTCACAACGAAGGGGTTTGGAGTTCTAGTCCCTCACAGGGTATATCCCCCCCCCCTAAATTCTACACATATGTAGAGAGACCTAAAATATATATGTTAATCTCTATAATGATATATATACACATACATAGCTCCCCTATATCATGTGTCATCCCCCAGAGTATATGCATGGTATAACATATGTTGGAAGTGCTTGGTGTGACTGCAAGGATAGGACACTATATATGGGAGCTTTGTGTGTGTATATGAATAAAATTATAGATGTCTACACATATATTTTCATATCTTTACATATGTGTACAATTTATAAAAGAAAAAAAAAAAAACTACTGATGGGGCTTGAACTCCTAAACTCGCTCTTGCTAAGCTGATCAGCTAAGCACTGCACTACACATTCACCTTGTACAAATGCAGTGTTAAATCCTTCTGTTATACAATACAGATGATGATGTCATAAGGAGGCGGGGCTTGCATTCGATCTGAGGAACAGAACGCCTTCTTTTCCAAGTAGCAGCTTAAGGACTGAACCTGTGAGGAGGTGAATCAACTTCTTGGCAAAAGCCCCTTAAACTGCCAGTAATTGCCCAGAACATTAACCCTAAAGCTGGGAGATGTACATAGAGCCAGCAGACCTTGGTTTCACTATCGATTTTAACAGCTCAGAGGGGAGTAAACACAGAGTGTGCAGGCAGCCAATCACAGCACAGGGGGCGTGGCCGGGCGATTTCCTGTCTAGGGGCGTTATCCCAACAGGCTGAATGAAATGTAGTCAGCCAATCACAGTGCAGGGGTGGGGGTGTCTGGGGCGTAGGTGTGCAGGAATAATGCCAGGGGGCGTGTCTTGCTGCGAGAATCCCAGGCCGACAGCAAAAGAAAGAACCAGATTTACAGAGAAGCTCATATCTGCTAATCCAAGTGACAGAGGTAATGCAACCCAATTACAAAAGTGCTTATTTTTACTGTCCCCATAATCTGAGACATGATCTTTGTAACAATAAAACACCTTTAACTCTGCTGCCCGTCTGATTCACCTCTCTCCTCGATACTCCTCTGCCTCTCCCCTCTGCCAATCTCTTATCTGGCTACTCATTGCCCAGCGACTCCAGTTCAAGCTAGCAACCTTGACCTACAAGGCTCTCCATAACCTCTCCCCTCCATACATCTCTGCCTTAATCTCCAGATACCTCCCCTCACACAACCTCCGCTCCTCACAGGACCTTCTTCTCTGCTCTCCTCTTATCAGCTCTTCACATAATCGTCACCAAGACTTCTCCCGTGCTTCCCCCACACTCTGGAACTTACTGCCCAACACCTCAGGCTCTCCCCCACTCTCACTAGCCTCAAACGTAACCTAAACCTAGCTCTTCAGGATTGCCTATGACCAACATACTTCACCCCACAAACCTTCTGTCTCTTCCCTCCTTTCTTGTAGATTGTAAGCCCTCATGGGAAGGGACCCTCTCCCTCTGTACCAGCTGTTAGTCACTTATTTGTCATTGTTTGACCAATGTTATTTATGTACCCGCCTCAAATGTACAGTGCTCTGGAATCGAGGGCGCTCTAAAATAAATAATAATAATAGCAGCCACTGTGGGGCCCAGAGGTTAAGGGAGCCCACTCAGGTGCAAGAACATTGTACATTTTTTAGAGAATATCAAGTTGGTGGCCTTTTGGTCTCCTGCACTACCATGTGGGTTCTCTGAATGGCACTATTATTTATACCCTTAATAATTGCTGCTTATGTTGCTGTGTCAGTTTATTAGCATTAGGTTGTGGGCTCATTTTATTTTGCTATGGGACCATATGAATTACAATTACATCCCTGCTCTTCACACGTCTTTATGGTTCTACATTATTTTAGAAGAGCAGAACGGATGGGAAAGAAGTGCATCTGTATGTTGTGAGTGAAATGAAAGTGAGGGTTAAAGGTGTACTACTAAGTGAAGATTGTGAATCTGTTGAAATCTTGTGGATTGAAAATTAACGGAAGGTGAACATTGAAAAAAATCATTTTTGGTGTGATCTATAAACATATCCAACATCATTAAGAAGACAGAGGGTCAACTGTATAAACAGATGAAGCAGGTTACACAGACGGGTACTGTGGTGGGTGTATGGTGACAAGCTGTAAAACCCTCTCAAAAGACAATGGGAACTCCTTCCATCTGGAAAAAAGAAGTTCGATCTCCAGGGGTGACAATCTTTATGAGAAGAATTATGAATTTGTGGAACAGCTGCCTCAGGAGACGATTGTAGTAGAAACAGGTGAGGGCTTCAAGAAAAATGACATCACTTATGTATCTCAATGTATATTAATTATTCTTGAATGTTAAAGGGGTTTTGCCACAATCTAATGTTGACGTGGGATCCTCCAAAATGGGTATTTAATCACTTTTCTAAATATATGTGATTAAAAAAATGAAGCCTGTGAGAGCTACAGCTTTCCTTACATGCCCTTAGTTTCCTGACCGTTTACATTAGACATGACCAGGACACTGACAGGAGCCGATCTGGCCACGCTTGCGTGTTTGCACTTCTTATCTGATGGCAGGGAACATGAACGAGTTTTGTAGGGACTGGGGAAAAAAGTCTGTCTCCTGTATAGAGAACCCACTGGTTGTAGTGTAATTATTAGAGTAAAGATTGCAGACACTCCCTGCTCAGCCCTTCTTCTCTCCCCCCCTTGCAGCTTTGAAGAGGCTGAGGAAAAAATATCCTAGGTGTCCTGTATAGAGAATCTACTGGTTGTAATGTAATTATCTGAGTAAAAATGCAGACACTCCTTTGGCTCACTGTTCAGCCCTTCTTCCTCCCGGAGTCCAGAAGTTGGTGAAGGAATGAAAGAAACCTGCCTGCCCAGAGCTAATCTTCTCTCCTGAGCAGATAAGTGGGAGAAAACAAAACCCATTAACTTGTGCACAATAGTTATTCTCTGTGATTTAGCAAAACAATGTTTGCTCAACTACAGAGACTGAGCCTCAGGAACGTGCATGGGAGGTGGTGCTATGACAGCACAGATGAGGTACTTGTTTTTTTAAACACAGAAACACAACGCCCCTCTTTTCAAGGCTCAAGTTCAGCCTGTTAGCTGAGGAAATCACTTCTTGGCAAAACCCCTTTAATCCACTCGGGATCAAGAGTAGATTTATTTCCTTTTTAGGGCACATTGTTTCATGCCTTAGAGATTTTGCCTCTCGATCAGTACGGAGAAATAAAGTTCTAGAGTTACCCAAACAACTCTTCATCCATATCTACTCCCCACCATTGTTTGAACTTTGAACTGTACCTACTATGTGACTAGTTTAATACTTTGACCCAAACTACTGTCGTAGGAATAGAGGATTCTGTAGGTGAATGATGCCATCTGGTTGAGTCTTTCCCTACCACAGGAGTCAAATTATTATACATAATTTTTTATAGTTGTTCTATGAAGGAGACGTGGAGACTAAACAAACCAGCTGAACCATCAAACAACCTGCATCCATAACTCATAGTTCTTGTGATATATTTGGAATATTCCTATCTATATCTGCCAACAGCGTCGGACTGGGGTGCCTAGAGTCCACCAATGCAGTTGATTCAAGGGGACCACCCTACAGCTACTCGACATCACTGCACATACAGAGCATGACTTTAGCACTTTACCTCTTACTTTGGGTGCTTTAACAAGGAGCATTTTCTGGTGTGTTTTTTTGTGCAGAAATGTACAGCATTAATTGATGTGCCTTTTTGCATAAAAAAAATGCATCAAAAAATGCACCCAAAAAATTCTCTGTGTGAAAGCACGCTTTGGGTATGTTCACACGGCATATTTTAGATGCATGTTTGGTTCTGTGTTTTGACAAGCAAAAGGGTAACAATGTTCTGAACTTGTGACTTTCAGGCCCCATATCTCACCATCCACTACAGCTTTGAACATGAGACTACCATAATTTTATAGACCATTATCTTAGCTATCTCATACATCAGATTGTTTTGCAACTGTTTAGCATATGCTTAGCTATGCAGATCAGATTCTTGTCATGTAACTGCATTGGTACTGTTTTGCTCCTGGTGGTGTTACTGTTATTTGTAATACTACAAATTACAACCTGTTCTCACATTCCATAACAGCTGAGTGAAGTATTAGGTTAATTCCCAATGGTTTGAATATAGGAGCAGCCATGAAGATTTCCCAAGAAAAGAGAAGCTGCATCATCCAGCTCAGCGACAGTGATCTCTCAGCCAAGAAAATCGCCAATCTGCATCAGGTGAGGCCATGACAGCTTGAAGAATATGAAATGAAGTCCATCCATCTATTCCAAAGCCAAGAGGTGGACGTCCAGGCTAAATATCAGAGTCAACAAGTCGCTCATCACAAGGTCTATCAGTTCTGGCATAACAAACCCAGCATTGGAGATGGCTCGTATGTTTTGTAATAGTGAGATCACAGGAAGGGAAGATCTCTCCCTAGGGAGAGCACCGAACGAACAGCTTGGAGAGTTTGTTTTGCCTTTTCGCCCTCTACTTAGCATCTGCATATCACAAGGCATTATGGGAAAGGGGCTGAGAAGCCCACAGCGCCCTCTGTTGGATGTAACAAATCCTCAATTTGCTTTTGACAAACCGAGTCTTGAGAAAGCAAAAAGGATTTTAGCCACGCCAGTATCTCTCATCTGCAGACAACGCTGTTTCGGGATTTTTGTCCCTCTTCAGTGCAGAGAAGAGAAGATAATGGCTGGCTGGGTGGGAGGCAACGGGTAGATCAGGAAGGGAAGATCTCTCCCTAGGGAAAGCACCGAACGAACGGCTTGTAGAGTTTGTTTTGCCTTTTCACCCTCTACTTAGCATCTGCATATCACAAGGCATTATGGGAAAGGGGCCGAGATGCCCACAACGCCCTCTGTTGGATGTAGCAAATCCTCAATTTGCTTTTGAGATCACAGACATCCATGCAAGTGACGTGCATTACTC
The DNA here is from genome assembly GCA_025379985.1 of Phyllomedusa bahiana. NCBI lineage: Eukaryota > Metazoa > Chordata > Amphibia > Anura > Hylidae > Phyllomedusa > Phyllomedusa bahiana. The sequence goes on from JAODAL010003222.1 coordinate 120,885, forward strand.
AGGTCTGGAATAATGGCCCGAAAAAAGGTGAAGAGGCCTCAACTTCAATATCATCATAAGAAGTGTTGGCTCAGGTTTGCAAAAAGGTGCAAAAAGTGGACAACAAAAGATCGGAAGCCTTTAATTTGAAGAGATGAGATGAAACTCCATAGACTGTGCTGTGGTGGGTGCAAATGGGTCTGGAAGAATTAACGGAAAAAAGGGGCTAACGGATTGAGAAATTGAAGGAACTGTCAAGTTTGGTGGAGGAAACCTGATGAGATAGGGATGTTTTACAGCCAAGGGCGTTGCATATTTAACCAGGATGGATGGTGGTCTCAATGCAGAGCTATATGTGAGTGTCCTACAAGATAAGTTCCCACCCTCAAGTACTGTAGGCATAAAAAGGACAACATAAGTATAGGTCTAAAACTCCCTCTTTGCCCATAGTAACTTATGGGCAAAAAAGTGAGTTTTAGACCTAAACAGGTTCATACATGTGGCCCAAAGTTTTAGCAGGACAAAGATATGAAGAATATGAAGAGATTGGCAAAGAAAGAGTTCAATGACAATGAAGTAGAGTTGCTGGATTGGCCCCCACAGGGCCCAGACCTCAACCCAAACACTTGTGGGTAGGGTTCAAGAAAAAGTTGTATTCATACCAGAGTGAGTCAACCAGCATGCACCAACATTGGAAACGTGTAGAAGAGACCTGGGATCAGATTTCAGTCGGCCCAGAAATATTCAGGCAGTGCTGAAAGCCAAAGGTGGATTTACAAAATACTAGCAAAATAATTGAAATGAAAATGTATGCTAAATAGTTGCAAGTCAGATTTATATATGAGATAGCCAAGATGATTGTCTATAAAATGATGGTAGTTAAAAGCTGTAGTGGATGGTGAGATATAAAGATTGAAAGGCAAAAGTTCAAAACATTGTTACCATTTTGCTTGTCAGTGTATCTGATGGGACTCAAATAGTCTTTAGGAAATGTAGCCGACATAAGACTTCATCTGCTCTATTATCCTCAATGGTGCCGTTGCAGCTGCGTTGCGGTATCCGCCTGGGTACCTTTTTTCAAGGTACCCTGACGGACACCACAAAGGTAGCGATGAACTTATTGTGAACGCACCGTGACACTGACTGCTTTGTGCCACCTGTGAGAACGCATTGGAAAGGATGGACAGTTTTTCTATTATTTGTGGTTAGTGATAACATTATTCCGTTTTGACATTAACTTGGAATTCTATGCCATTGTCTATGTATTAGGGTATGTTCACACGGCATAATTTCGGTAAGCATTTCGCCACGTATTTGCGCTCTAATATGAGCGAGATGCGCGCCAAAATTACGGTAATCCATAGCTCTCATAGAGAAATAAGGATTACGCCTCCTCTATATAAGATCCAATTGTACGCGCAGGGAGATAAGTGACATGTCTATGAGTAATGCATGTCTATGGGGCAGGCCGGCTGCCAGCCCCCCTGTGCCACGGGAGTACGCGCTGATCAGCGCAAGCTCCCGAGACACATGATGTATTGTGGCGTAATACATCGTGTGAACATAGCCTTACAATCTGCAAGTACACTTAGGAGGTCTGACATTTTGTATCTGTTCAGTTTCCTATGTTGGAATATTAGTATCTATTTCCCTTTTCCATTTATTGACATATCAGTTGTTAGGTGACAAGAATATTGTAGGGTCTGGTTAAGAGCAAGGCTCCTGCTTGGGGTCACCCTTATCAATGTGGTGCTTGATTATGGTAAACATGGTAAGTTATATGTTTTAAGGGTCTAGAATTTGTGTTAGTATATACACATAGTGTATATAAGTATTTAATACACTGACAATTTGGCAAGTTTCTCCACCTACAAAGAATGGAGAGGGCTGTAATTTTTATCATAGGTTCACTTCAACTGTGAGAGACAGCAGTTTTAAAAAAATCCAGAAAATCACATTGAATTATTTTTCAGTTATTAGTTTGCTTTTTAATGCATGAAATAAGTATTTGATCCCCTAACAACCAGCAAGAATTCTGGCTCTCACAGACCTGTTAGTTTTTTTTTTTAAGAAGCCCTCCTACTCTGCACTCATCACTTGTATTAATTGCACCTGTTCGAATTTGTTACCTGTATAAAGGACACCTGTCCACACACTCAATCAATCACACTACAACCTCTCCACCATGGCCAAGAACAAAGAGCTGTTCAAACACCAGGGTACAAATTGTAGACCTGTACAAGGTTGGGATGAACTACAGGACAATAGACAAGCAGCTTGGTGAGAAGGTGTAATGGGTCCACGGACCGCGGACGTACCCGTGTCCCTCCCTGCGGGCGCCCGGCGGGGACGGGTGGCGCCACGGACCGCGCTGCTGGCCGCGCTCGCACCCGTTCCATCCACTCACCTGACCTCACTCCTGATCTGCTCTCTTCCCCTGTCGGCCAGAATGCGCGTGCGCACGCCCATTCATGTAGATTTAAAGGGCCAGCACACCGGTAGTTGGTTAATTGCCAGGCACTGACCCTATATAGTTTTGGGATCCACGTCACTCCCCTGCTGGATCTTTGTTGCCTCTGTGCCCTAGAGAAAGCGTTCCTGTGTGTTTACTGCCTTACCGTGTTTTCTGACCTCTGCCTACGTTTATCGACTCTGAACCTTACCGCCTGCCCCGACCTTGCCGCCTGTCCCCGACTACGCCTGCGCCTCACGATTCTGTACCACGCTACACCTCAGCTGCCAACGCAAGCAAGTCACGTCAGGGGTAGCGACCTGGTAGACTCCCGCCGCAGCAAGTCCATCCCGCTTTGCGGCGGGCTCTGGTGAAAACCGGGACCTACTTAGATTCCGCTCCCTGGCGTGGCTTACACCATCGCTTGCAGTGGTCCAGCGGATCCACTACCATGTCTGTTACAGAAGGCAACAACTGTTGGTGCAATTATTAGAGAATGGAAGAAACACAAGATGACTGTCAATCTTCTTTGGTCTGGGGCTCCATGCAAGACTCTGCCTCATGGGGAAAGGATGATTCTGAGAAAGGTCAGGATTCAGCCAAGAACTACACAGGAGGACCTGGTCAATAATCTGAATAGAGAAGGGACCACAGTCTCAAAGATTACAGTCATTAACACACTAAGCTGTCATGGATTAAAATCCTACAGGGCACGCATGGTCCCCTTGCTCACGCCAACACATGTGCAGGCCTGTTTGAAGGCATAGGAGAAGGTAATGTGGTCAGATGAGACCAAAATAGAACTTTTTGGTATCAAATCCACTCACTGTATTTGGATGAAGAAAAAGGAGGAGTACAATCCCAAGAACACTGCCCCAACCATGAAGCATGGGGGTGGAAACATTATACTTTGGGGGTTCTTTTCTGCAAAGGGAATGGAACAACTACATCATATTGAAGGGAGGATGGATGGAGCCATGTATCGTGAGATTTTGGCCAACAATCTCATTCTCTCAATAAAAGCATTGTCGATGAGTTGTGACTGGGTCTTGGACAATGACCCAAAACACACAGCCAGGGCAACTAAGGACTGGCTCTGTAAGAAGTATTTCAAGGTCCTGCAGTGACCGAGCCAGTCTCCAGCCCAAAACCCAATCAAAAATCTTAGGAGGAGACTGAAACTCAATGTAGTTAAGCGACAGCCCCAAAACCTGAAATATCTGGAGAAGATCTGTATGGAGGAATGTAGTGCTAAGAGATTTATTGTCCATCCGGAATCCATATTGTCAGTATCTCTTTAAGAATAATAGATCTTAAGCTGTAAATTTCCTATGTTACTGAGAAGCAGTGCATATTGACACAGAGGGTTGTTATCAGGGCCTCGTTGTTTTGGGAACGCTGTAACTGAGATAATACTGCCCAGCATGGTTAGAGAGTGATCAGGGGAACCCAGGTGTTAATAGCTCAGGGGTGTACAGCATCAAGTCATGGGTTTTTTGCAGTGCCAGGTTAACCTCTTAAGAAATGGCCATTCGAAGGAAGGAGGCCTTTTACTGGAAAAGTACTGATCTGTCAGCTTGCGTAACACTTGGTTACGCAGGCATTTGTTTCAAGTAAGATATAAGCTGAGAAAGTTTGCTGCGAAGTTAGAAGTCGCTGTACCTGTGGACTATAGAGGGACACCTCGCCGCCACAGTGTGGATCCCAGGTAGATCTCTCTATCTCGCTGGCCTCTTCTCCCAGCTGATGTTACAGATAGATGATGCTGATAAGATGCCTGGTGAAGCTTGGACCTGTATATGGGGGCACCTGTGCACGGTTTTGATCTCAGGATTATCTCTCTATCTTTGTTGGTCCGTGTTACCAGCTGATACCGATAGATGATGCTTATAAGATGCCTGATGAAGCTTTGACCCATATATAGGTGTGATGTAAGTATTTGTAATCCATATTATGCGTGCTTTGCCTTTGTAACCAATATTATGCGTGTCTTGCCTTTATAATCTTTATTATGCCAAAGTATATACAATATCACACTATCTTCTTGTAGTTTTATGTAATCATTGAGTTACTCATATAATAAAGTAAATAAAGCATTGGATGTTGCCTTCTTTAAAGCCATATCGGACCCACACAAAGAGTTGGCAAAACAGTGAGTGAGCCAAAATCCCCACTGCAGTGTATGGAAACTGGGCCAAGAACTACAGGAAACATCTGATCGATGTAATTGCAAACAAAGGCTTCTGTTCCAAATACTAAGGATTGGGCTTGTCTGATGTGGTTAGCGTGTTTGGAGGTCCTTCCCTGGTATGGGGTGCTGTGCCTTGATGCCAAGGGCAAACAAGCTGTGCTAGACTTGGACTGTCTGAGCACTTTCTGCTGACGTTCCACGATTATGTGTTTTGGAGACACCTGCCAGATTGTTACCAGGATTGGGTGCACCAGACTGTTGGGAAGAGTCCAGTGACTGGACCCATTCCTAGAAACGAGCGCCCGGTCCACCGACCTTTTTTCCTTGTTGATTGTAAAATACTAAGTTCCGTTTTTCTATTGCATCAAATACTTATTTCATGCAATAAAATGCAAATTAATTATTTAAAAATCATACAATGTGTTTTTCTGTTTTTTTTTAGATTCTGTCTCTCACAATTGAAGGATACATACGATAAAAGTGACAGACCTCTCCAATCTTTGTAAGTGGGAAAACTTGCCAGTATATTAAATACTTACTTTCCCCACTGTTTATGCACACACATAATCTTTGTTGGATCATATTAAAAGTTATGTTTTAATATAGCAACTGTGGCACACAGCTTGTTCTTTAAATGGTTTGAGGAACATAACAAAGTGCTCAATGTATTGACTCAGCCTTGAACTTCCCACAGTCTCAATCTCAAGAAAAACAAGTCAAATGCAGAGACACCACCTTAAAAAAGAAGACAAATTCATTAGAGGATGGGTCAGATCATAAGGGGCTCCTAGAAAATATGAGACAGATGTTTTAGTGTTACATAAAAACATAGAAGATCGAAGGCAGAAAAAGAGAAATTCTATTTAGTCTGCTATTATATGATTTCCTTTGTTTTCTATCCTAGAATAGATCCATGTTTATCGTAGACAGGTTTACATTCACTTACTGTTGACCTTTCAGCCACATATGTAGGAAGTTCTTCCTCCTTAAAAAGTAGCCCCTGCCCTGCTATTCTCAGGGACTCGCTGTCACCAGGAGCCCACCATAAGTGCTATCCATACAGCATTCACCATAACAGTGTCAACCATACAGTGCCCACCAGAGTGGTGCCAGCCATTCAGTGCCCACTGTACCAGTGACAGCTATAGAGTGGCCACCATAACAGTGCTAGCTATACCAGTGACAGCCATAGAGTGGCCACCAGAGTGGCACCAGCCATACAGTGCCCACTATACCAGTGACAGCCATACAGTGGCCACCAGAGTGGCCCCAGCCATACAGTGCACACTATACCAATGACAGCCATACAGTGGCCACCATAACAGTGCCAGCCAATAGCATCCATCATAACAGTGCCAGCCATACAGAGCCAGAAATACAGGTCCCACTATAACAGTGCCAACTATTCTTTCAATAAAGATATATTTTATACATTGCTACTGTTCTTCTCCCAGATAATTTCAGGTTGTGCCCCTTACTCTTGTGCTTAGTTTCTTATTAACCCCTTCACGACCTTGGACGTATCCATCAGTCCAGGTCGTTTGGGGGTTCACGCACCTGGACGTATGGATACGTCCTGAGGATCGCGCAAACTCTAAAGCAGAGTTCGCGCGATCGGCGCGGGGTGTCAGCTGTATATTACAGCTGACATCCCGCAGCGTCGGCTCAGACCCCGGATCGCTCCGGAGAGGTGGGGGGGGGGGGCGGATAACCCCGTAATTATCGCGACGATCGGGTCGCAATAACTAAGGGAGACGCAGGAGGAGATCGCTCCTCCTGCGTCTCTGTCGGCGGCAGCAGCGCACGGATCGCACAATCCGTGCAGCTCCTGCCCTCTGACAGACAGCACGGAGGGCAGAGAATGCCTTCCGGGTTGTCTGTGACGTCACGACGCCCGGCCGTGCCCTGTGGGCATGTCCCGGCATCGTGACTGACAGTTGTCATAGGAACCAGTCATAGCAACAAGCTGTGCACTGATTCCTATTGAATGAGAGATCTAAAGATCTCTCATTCAAATCCCCTATGGGGAAAAGTAAAAAAAAAAGTGAAAAAAGTAAAAAAAAAATTAAACAAATTGAAAACATATAAAAAATAAACACGAAAAATAAAATAAAAACACGTAAACCCCCCTTTTACCCTTAACAAACGCCAATCGCCCCAAAAAAGATCAAAAATAAATAAAGTACCCATATTTGGTATCGCTGTGTGCGTAACGACCTGCCCTATAAATCTGTCATGTTAATTTACCCGTACAGTGAACGCCGTAAAAAAAACAAAAAAAAACAATCACAGGATTAAGATTTTTGTTCATCCCGCAGCACATAAAATGGAAGTGATCAAATACCCCTATAAACGCCAGTGTTGTACCAATTAAAACGTCAGTTCATCCCGCAAAAAAAAAGTCCTAACACAGCTCTGTATACGGAAAAATAAAAAAGTTATGGCTCTCAGAAGATAGCAATGCATAAATATTCTTTTACACACTAAAAACACTTTTTTTTTTTTTTTTAAGTGCTTCAACATAAAAAAAACTATATAAATTGTGTATCGCCATAATCGTATCGACCCACAGAGCAAACCTAACTTATTACGGATACTGCACAGTGAGCGCTGTCAAAAATACAAATAAAAAACACTACTAGGATTGCAGTATTTTCTTCACTCTGTCTTCCAAAAAACGGATTTAAAACTGATCAAAAAGGCTTGTCCCCCCAAAAATGATACCAGTAAAAACGTCAACTCTTCCTGCAAAAAACAAGCCTGAATACAGCTCCATACACAGAAAAATAAAAAAGTTATGTCTCTCAGACTATGGCGATGCAAAAATGGGTTTTCCTGTTTGAATAAAAGTGTTTTTATTGTATAAAAGCAGAAAAAAAAAAATATATACAAATTGGGTATTGCTGTAATCGTAACTACCTGCTGAGTAAAGCTAGCATGTCATATCTAACGCAGAGCGACCGCTATAAAAAAATAAAAATAAAAAACACTACCAGGATTGCTGTATTTTGTTCAAAACGCCTCACAAAAACCTTAATAAAAAGTGAACAAAGTGTTGTATGCAACCAATAAAAGCATCAATTCACCCCGCAAAATACAAGGCCCTACACAGCTCTGCACACAGCAAAATAAAAAAGTTATGACTGTCAGAATAGGACAACATAAAAAAAACGCAATTTTTTATAGACCTATTTCTATTGTGTAAAAGTAATAAAGCATAAAAAACTATATAAAACTTATACCATTGCAATTGTACCGACCCCCATAGTAAAGTTATCACATCATTTACAGTGCACGGCGAACGCTGTAAAATTAAAGCCCAAAAAACAATGGTGGAACTGCGTCCCCCCCCCCCCCTCCATTTTCATGGCCCAATGCTAAAAAAAACGTTGGAACACCAGTGCACCCAAAATGCACAATACACCCCTAGATGAGATCCCTGAGGGGTGTTGAATCTAAAATGGGGCGACTTCTGGAAGGTTTCACCTGTTATGGTACTTTGTGGGCTTTGCAAATGCGACATGGCCCCACCAAAATCTGCATTATGAAAGCCAAATAGCACTCCCTCCTTTGTATGCCCTGCCATGCACCGAAACAGAAGTTTACATCCACATGTAGGTATTGCCGAACTTGGAAGAAATTGCTTAACAAAGTTTTGGGGTTCTTTTTTCAAGGATTCCTTGTAAATGTGAAACATTTTAAGCTAAAATTGCAGATTATTGGAAAAAAAATTTTTTTTAATTTTCACAGCCTAATGCTAAAAAAAATTTGTGAATCACCTGTGGCGTCGATATACTCACTACACACCTGTATATATACCTTAAGGGGTGTAGTTTCCAATATGGGGTCTTTTTAGGGGTGTTTATTAAGTTTTAGCACCTTAGGGCCTCCTCAAACCTGAAATGGCGCCTAAATAAAATTGCATTGAAAATGAGACCCCAGAGTCCAGTAGGTGCTCCTCCTATTCTGGGGCTTATGGTTGAGCCAAATAATGCACTAGGGCCACATATGGGATATTTCTAAAAACGGCAGACCTGGGGGAAATGATATTACATTGCATTTACCTAGTCACATTTACCGTATTCCAGTGAATAATGGATAAATATTGAAAATCTGCAAAAATAGTGAAATTTTTAAATTTCACCTCCACTTTGCTTTAATTTCTGTGAAATACCTAAAGGGTTAACAAACTTCTTAAACTGTTTTAAATACTTTAAGAGGTCTAGTTTCTTAGAAGGCATCATTTATGGGGGTATCTAACATACAGGCCCCTCAAAGCCACGTCAGAACTGGACTGGTCCCTAAAAAAAATGTATATTGCAAATTTTCTTGAAAATGTGAGAAATGACTACTAAATTTCTAAGCCCCCTAATGTCGTAAAAAAAAAAGACATTTAAAAATGATGCAAACCTATAGTGAACATATGGTAGATGCTAGTTATAAACTATTTTGTGTTGAATAATTATCTGTCTTGCACGCAGAAATTTTGGAACTTTCAAAATCACAGATTTTTCAAATTGTTCATGAAATTTTGATATTTTTCATGAAAAAACAAGGCTTGTATGGATAAAATTTTCTTTCTAACTTAAAGCACAATGTGTCACGGGAAAACAATCTCAGAATCGCATGGATAGGTAAAAGTGTCAAAAAGTTATTCTCACATAAAGTGACACGTCAGATTTCAAAAATAGGGCTGGGTCAGGAAGGCCAAAACTGGCTTGGTCCTTAAGGGGTTAAAGGAAACCTGTCCCATAGGTTGTGCCCCCCTTGCTGAGGACAGCACAAGCTAATGTCAGACCTGTTGTTTCCAGCGCTGTGTCCCTTACTCTGTAAGATGCAGCAATTTTAGAGCATTTAATGCTCAAATCTGGCAGTTTTCAGCTAGAAAAGGCTAGCCCCGCCCACTGACCGTTATTCACGTGTTTCTACCTATTCAAAGTAATAGGTTCATCAGCTGTGAGGTGGGCGTGGCTAGCCTAGGGTGGGCGGGGCATAAATTAAACGGACTCTTTTCATGACTCTTTTCTGGCTGAAAACTGCCAGATTTGAGCATTAAATACTCTAAAACTACAGCATCTTACAGAATAAGGGGCACAGCGCTGGAAACAGCAGGTCTGACACTAGCTTGTGCTGTCCTCAGCAAGGGGGGCACAACCTATGTGACAGGTTCTCTTTAAACACACTTCTGTCCATAACAGTATGTAACTCCTTGACATATTCCAATCTATCAATCATGACCTCTCCACCCCACCAGACACAACCAACAGAAACACACACACCACTAACACCACATACACACCACTCACACAACGTACACACACCACACAAAACCAATAGACACAAACACCACACATACACATACCACACACCACTCACATACCACACACACACCATTCACACACTACATACACATACCACACACACACCATTCACACACTACATACACATACCACACACACACCATTCACACACTACATACACATACCACACACACACCATTCACACACTACATACACACACCACACACACACCATTCACACACTACATACACACACCACACACACACCATTCACACACTACATACACACACCACACACCATTCACACACCACACACCATTCACACACTACATACACACACCACACACCATTCACACACTACATACACACACCACACACCATTCACACACTACATACACACACCACACACCATTCACACACTACATACACACACCACACACCATTCACACACTACATACACACCATTCACACACTACATACACACACACCACACACACCATTCACACACTACATACACACCATTCACACACTACATATAGAGCATTCACACACTACATATAGAGCATTCACACACTACATACACACCATTCACACACTACATACACACCATTCACACACTACATACACACACCACACACACCATTCACACACTACATACACACCATTCACACACTACATACACACCATTCACACACTACACACACACCATTCACACACTACATACACATACCACACACACACACCATTCACATACCACACACACACCATTCACACACTACACACACACCATTCACACACTACACACACACCATTCACACACTACATACACATACCACACACACACACCATTCACATACCACACACACACCATTCACACACCACACACACACCACACCATTCACACACTACATACACACACCACTCACACACCACACACACACAACACACACCACATTCACACACTGCATACACATACCACACACACACCATTCACACACTACATACAAATACCACACACACACACCATTCACACACTACATACACACACCACACACACACCATTCACACACTACATACACACCATTCACACACTACATACACACCATTCACACACTACACACACACCATTCACACACTACATACACATACCACACACACACACCATTCACATACCACACACACCATTCACATACCACACACACACCACTCACATACCACACACACACCATTCACACACACACCACACACACACACACCATTCACACACTACATACACACACCACACACACACCACACACACACCACACACACACAATTCACACACTACATACACACACCACACACACACCATTCACACACTACATACACATACCACACACACACCACACATTCCACACACTACATACACACACCACACACACACCATTCACACACTACATACACACCATTAAAAAAATACATACACACCATTCACAAAACACACACACACCATTCACACACTACATACACACACCACACACACACACACCATTCACATACCACACACACCATTCACATACCACACACACACCACTCACATACCACACACACACCATTCACACACCACTCACACACCACACCATTCACACACTACATACACACACCACTCACACACCACACACACACAACACACACCACATTCACACACTGCATACACATACCACACACACACAAACACACACTACTTACACATACATACACACACCATTCACACACTACATACACACACCACACACACACCATTCACACACTACATACACATACCACACACACACCACACACACACCACACACACACCATTCACACACTACATACACACACTACATACACACACCACTCCACTCACACACACACACACACACACACACACAGCAACACACTCTAATGTGTTTTGTGCCCGAGTCCTTCCACCATTTGTGGCTGATCAGTGAGAGTCAGCAATCCAATTCATACACAATAATTGTTTTACCCGTGTGTGAATAACAGGCAGATTAATGGCTTCTCAGGCTACAACAGGGAGTTTGACATTTCTCTTTGAGTTACTTAAGGTCTGGATATGTAATGCTGTCTTTTGCGATGCGCGGCTATGGAATACGTAATTGGGCATCGTTGTGTAGGAGACTTAAACAAGGAGAACACAATCATTCAGAGAAAAAGTCTTCCATTCAAATTAACCCATCCAGAAATACAAGGCATTTTTTACTCACATTAAGAACAAAAAGTGTTTTTTGTTTTTTTTTGTACAAGGGAAGGTATATATTCTGCAGCCATGAACTTCAAAGTGCCATTAATAACATAATGTATGCCCTGCCTTGTAGGTATGAAGTGAAAACCCTTGCATAATAACATGGTATGTGTTTTCCCTGAAACAACACTGCCATCTATGGGCCGCATTTATTAAGGGAAAGTTTCTTCTTTTTAATCATTGTTTGTAGCCTTCCATGTACAGCGGCAGGTTGCAATTCCAGCTCCCAGCAGGATGCAGACAAGCCAAAATGTGAGATGGTTGCATATGTACAAAATACTGAAGAACATCCCTCTACAGCCCTCTCATTCCGGTGTGGAGGGGGCTGCCTAGTATTAGAGTCGCACACGGGTAAGCAGTGTTGAACTGGGATGCCTGAAGCCCACCAGTGGAATTGATTCTTGGGGACCATCGATGGAGCCGATTCTTGGGGTCCACCCAGTTTCAGACTAGGGGGTTTAGGGCATAGGGCCGTTGCCAGGATCCTAAAACATCCGGGGCACAGGCCTTCTGCATTATATTCTTCTTAATATTACTGGGTTCACGCAGCATTTTTCATTGCACATAAAAAAAACTCACTGGAATCCAAATCCTAAAACATCTTTTGTCCTGTGCATGTCACAAACGGCTCAAAAAACAACCGCGTTTTGCAATTTTTGGCACTTTTTTTGATGCTTTTTTTTAAGAAATGCACATTATTACTGCTGTGGATCTCTGCAAAAGATCATCAAAAACGTTTTACATAGACTCCAATAGTAAATTCTCTGCCCTGCTGTTTCATTTTTTGCAACAAACAACCCACAGCTTAAACAAGCAGAATAAAAACGTCCTGCGGAGACAACAGAATGTTTTTACTATATAGTCTATGGGAGCTCTTTTCAGCAGTTTTTCAGCATTTTTAGAAAACGAAAAATACTGAAAAAACAGGTTTTTGTGTGCAGAGGAGACAGAGCCTTTATTTTCCTTCCTCCTTGAAAAGACAGCCCCAGGTCTGCTATTCTCGGGGGCTCATTGTCCCTGGGGGCTCACCACAGGTGCAAGTCATACAGCATCAACCATAAGGCTATGTTTACACGGTGTAATTGCGGGCACGTATTTTGCCCCGCAATTACGCTGTGTGCTCGGGAGCGGGGGGCCCCATAGACATTCATTATCCACGGCGCGTATACATCGTGAATAATTGACATGTCATTTCTCTCCCCGCTCGCCGTATTGTGCGAGCGGGGAGAGGAGACGTAATCCATAGTTCTCTATGAGAACTGGGGATTACTGTAATGACTGGGACGTATCTCGCCCCGTGTTTAGCGCAGTACGGCACGGAATACGGGGCGAGATATGTCCCAGTATAAGCCGTGTGAACATAGCCTAACAGTGTTAGCCATACAGTGCCCTCCATAACAGTGCTAACTATACAGCACCATTATAACAGTGCCAGCCATACAGTGCCCACTATACAAGTGCCAGCCATACAGTGCCCTCCATAACAGAGCTAGCTATACAGCACCATAATAACAGTGCCAGCCATACAGTGCCCACTAAACAAGTGCCCGCCATACATGTGCCTCACATATACAGAGCTAGCTATACAGCACCCGCTATAACAGTGCCAGCCATACAGTGCCCACTATACAAGTGCCAGCCAAACAATGCTCTCCATAACAGTGCTAGCTATACAGCACCCGCTATAACAGTGCCAGCCATACAGTGCCCACTATACAAGTGCCAGCCATACTGTGCCCTCCATAACAGCGTTCGCTATACAGCACTCACTGTAACAGTGCCAGCCATACAGTGCCCACTATACAAGTGTCAGCCATACAATGCCCTCCATAACAGCGTTAGCTATACAGCACCCTTCTATAAACAGTGCCACCCCATACATGCCGCCATCATCCTATACCAGTGACAAGCCTATGACAGTGCCAGCCATACAGCATCCATCATAAAAGTGCTAGTTATACAGTTCTAAATAGCAGGAAAAATATTTCAATAAAATGTAACTTTTAATAGCTATACATTAAAACAATTTCTAAAAGAATACAATCAAATCCAAATAAGGGGCTTACTGCATCTCCCACGACAATCTATTTATACAGTTCCCCCCCAAAAAGTTCCAGCAATGCAATGCCCATCACAACAGTGCACTTCAGCCTGCAAAAAATGCCGCCTCACTCATATCTGTAGGTGTTAGTACAAAAAAGTTATTGGTCGCATAAAGTGTCGCTTTGGGGCAAATTTCAAAAATAGAAAATGTTTGGAATTTCTTTATAAGAAAGGTAGAGATGTTCCCCTTCTCTCAGCCACTCATTGCCTCCCACCAGTCAAGCCAATATCGCTCTGCTCTACACTGATGAGGTGCAAAACCCCAAAGCGGCGTATGTAGATGAGCAATATCAGCTTGACAATTATTCCTTTTTGCTTCTCAAAGATTCAGTGAATCAGAAGTAAATTGAGGATTTGTTACAACCTATAGATGGCGCAGTGAGCTTTCCACTCCTTTCCCATAATGCCTTGTGATATGCAGATGCTTAGTAGTGGGCTAAAAGGCAATCAAAACACTACACACCTTAACTGGTGCTCTCCATAAGGAGAGATATTCCCCTTCTCTATGGTACCAAAAGCATAATGGAAGCCGTACATGTTTGATATTGCCTGATTCATATCAGCCTATAGAATACAGATAACATCATTGTTACCGAGGATTGAACGCCGTAAAAGCAAAACTATGTAGGTGGAAAAATTAAAAAGTTATGGCTTGCAGAAGGCAAAGAGGAAAAGGCCCGTCCGTCAAGAAAGGGTTAAAATTTGGTTCATTTAATGTAATAAAAACAAAAAATATAAAAATCTGAACAAAATGTTATTAGAAAACGGGGCTGTCTTGTTACAGCATTTGGCAACCCTAATGGCTGGTTGCCAAAACGTAGTGTTTATATCCTACGCCCTCTCTACAGACCCTGCAGAACATTGCTCCTCTAGCTCCTGATAGATACATAGCGATTAAAAAATTATTCCCCTGCAAAAATGGAAATCTCTGCCCTTTTGCTGGCATAACATTGCCCCTCCCCCTAAGCCTCCTGATATAAAAATTTTACCCAAAAATAGCGATAAATCTTGCAGATGACATCTCTGACCTGTGCAGAAACTTTGCTTCCCCCTCTAGCTCCTGATAGGAAACATAGCTGAAAATAATTTACTGCAGATGACATTCTGACCTGTGCAGAACATTGCTCCTCTAAGCTCCTGGAAAAAGGAATTTTTAAACATAAAATGCCCTCATATCCTTTACCGATTATCACACAAATGACCCTCTACGATTTCATAAGTGTTTTACATGGGGGTGCACAGAACAGTGAATTGGCTGTGCTACAAAACTATACGCTGTATCTGTGTTTTACATGTGATCCTCACATTCCATCTCTCACAGTACAGTTTTGTTCTACATGGGACTCCGAAGTACAGTTTTGTTTTACATAGGACCTGTGCAGAATAGTTCAGTATTACATGGGTCTGCACAGCGGTCTCACAAAACACTGTCTACATGGGACTGCGCAGTACAGTTGTATTTTACATGGGATCTCTCTCGGATTTATGGTAGATATTGTATTGGTTTAATAATTTTATATGATAAAATTTAATATTAATTTGATATGAGATAATGACAGATTTTTGGGATATTATATCAGTTTAATTATTATTTATTATTATTTAATTCTTTCATTTTATTTAGTTATATAATTGACATAAGTTCACATGGCCATAGGTGTCAGGAATTCTGTGAAGTCTTTTCTTGCGCACCAACCTTTGCTCTTACAACGCAGCTTGACTCCAACACTACCCTGCGCTCTACCTATGATGCGGCAAATGTATGAACCGCAATATGACAGGTTGGTACATAATGTCGCATTCTACACTGCTCTAAGGCGATTAAGAATTGGCGTGTCTGCACCAAGTTTCATTCATTTCACACTTAGTCGTTACGCTACCTTAAAGCCATCAGACCAATAAAGAGGGCCAGTTCTCCTCAGATTTGTATCAAGGAGCACCGATATAAACAATGTCAGGGTGCCCTATAACCAATGTCAGAGCCTCTATAGACAGTATTAGACTATGTTAACACGGCTTAAGCTGGGACGTATTTCGCCCCGTATTTCACGCCGTACAGCGCTAAATACGGGGCGAGATATGTCCCTGTCCTTACGGTAATCCACAGTTCTCATAGAGACCTATGGATTACGCCTCCTCTCCCCGCTCAGACAACACGACGAGTGGGGAGATAAGTGACATGTCAATTACTAGCGCCGCCAGCAACGAATGTCTATGGGGCCGGCGGGCAGCCGGCCCCCCCCGCATTGCGGGAGTCGGAGCAAGCTCCCAGAGTCCCGTCGTAATTATACCCCGCAATTATCCCGTGTGAACATAGCCTTAGTGCTCTCCTATAAGCAGTGCCAGTGCCCATAACATCTGTACCAGGGAACACCCCCATAACCAGTGTCAGTGCCCTGGTAACCTAGGTCAAGAGGACCCTAAAACTGTGCCAGAGTGTCCTAATAAAGAATATGAAGAAATCTTTGCCTCATTAAGAGGGTAGCAGAGAAAGGATCACTGTAAGAGCTGGCACCTATTACACACAGGGGCGTCTATGTATCTGGTTAATCTCATCTGTATGATCAGGACAAACTAATTGTACATTTATTGTTCCTAAACCACTCAATGTAATACCTCCATCCGTAGCGGGTACCAACAGTGGTTCCTTCCTCATTCACTAGAATTTACACTCAAGTGCTCTTATTATAATGTACAATGTATATATGCCAACCCCGATTTACCATCACATCACCTGCCCCCATCTACTAGAAGAACCCGCCATGAAGTGCTATAATTCCTCTTGACTGTAGACTATCACCAGGGCTGGTCTTAGGGTTGTGCGACCAGCACCGAGGCACCAGGCGCATCTCCTAACCTTACTTACTACTTCAAATACCATACTAGGTGCCGGAACCTATGGAAGCAGCAGAATGGAAAGCAGCTTCATCCCCTGGTCAATGGATTTTTTCTATTGGGGATATAGTGGGTATGGAAAGTATTCAGACACTTTTAAATTGTTCACTCTTCTTTCATTGCAGCCGTTTGGTAAGATCCGAAAAGTTCAGTTTTTGGCTCATTAATGTACACTCTGCACCCCCACCCCATCTTGAAAGAAATAAAACAGAAATGTAGATTTTTTGCAAATTTATTAAACAAGAAAAACTGAAATATCCCATTGTCATAAGTATTCAGACCCTTTGCTGCGACACT
Source organism: Phyllomedusa bahiana (assembly GCA_025379985.1). NCBI lineage: Eukaryota > Metazoa > Chordata > Amphibia > Anura > Hylidae > Phyllomedusa > Phyllomedusa bahiana. The sequence goes on from JAODAL010003222.1 coordinate 138,385, forward strand.
AATATTTAACTCACATGCTGTCCATTTCCTTCTGATCCTCCTTGAGATGGTTCTACTCCTTCACTGGAGTCCGGCTGTGTTTAATTAAACTGATTGGACTTGATTAGGAAAGGCACACACCTCTCTATATAAGATCTCACATCTTACAGTGCACGTCAGAGCACATGACAATCATGAGGTCTAAGGAGAATCTTTATGATGGTGTTGTGGACACTGTATGGTCGTTTTATGTGGACTCTGTATAGGGGTGTTCTGTGGACAATGTATAGCAATGTTTTGTGGACACTGTTTAGTATTGGTATATGGACAATATAACAATGTTTTATGTTATCTGTGGCGGTGTTATGTGAATACTTTATAGAAGTGTTGTGTAAACACTTTATAGCAATGTTTCTGGACCCTATGGCAGCATTATGTGGACACTGTATGGCGGCATTATGTGGACACTTTATTGCAATGTTATGTGGATACTGTATATTTGCATTATTTGGGCCCCATATGGTACACCATAGGAGGCTGCACGGAGCACCAACCAACCTTGCCAGTCATGATGCCCACAGTCAATATGGCGGATCAGGTCTATGGCAGTGCTAGGCAGGTGCCACCTGAAGATTCCATGACCTCTCACCTTAGCAACTGCCGTTTACATTCAAACTGATCGACGGCAGAGATTGGATCCAGATCCAGAGAGTTAAAGATATTGGCAAGAATGGCGTCCAATGGACCCAGAGGAGACGGCGAGGAAAGGAAGAGGGAGGACGAGAAGAGGAAGAGGGAGGACGAGGAGGAGGAGGAAGAGGGAGGACGAGAAGAGGAAGAGGGAGGACGAGAAGAGGAAGAGGGCGGAGGACAACGAATTGAGATTTAAGAAGAGCAGGAAGAAGAGGAGAGGAGACATCGATGGAGGATTGGGAGCCAACACCTGGGAGCAGCCAAGAGCCTGAAACATCCTGCCCCTACCCCAGGCGTACCATCAGCCGCTTCAACATCCACCAGGTTTTGGGTAGGGGCGGCTTTGGCAAGGTGAGCTGATACATTTTTTATTTTTTCAACCTAAAGTTTCTATTTTATCGGCAACTGTTGTTCTTTGTTATGAGCCATTTCATGCCAGGTAGATGTGATTTCTAGTGGGGTGACGGATGCAGTGTTGTGCTGGGGTGCCCAGAGCCCATCATTAGAATTTCATTCTAGGGCGTACCAGTGGAGTTGACTCCGGGGGCCCACACTATAGCTACTGTATGTGCCTCTTATGCTCTGCCTCTTGCTTTTTGCTTATTTCTCTCTGTCTTTCCCAAGGATGTATATGCAGTGTAACCCCATTACCACCACAGACAGTTTTGACTTCCCTGAGCTCCATTTTTGAAATTGTTTGTATGCGTAACTTTGTGAAAATAACTTTTTGACACTTTTACCTATCCAAGTGATTCAGAGACTGTTTTCTCAATACACATTGTGCTTTAAGTTACAATCCTTGTTTATTTGTGAAAAATATCAAAATGTTGTGAAAATGTGGAAAAATTTGACATTTTCAATGTTAAAAAAAATGTCTGCATGTAAGACAGATAGTTATTCCACTCAAAACACTTTATAACTAGCATTTACCACGTGTGTACTATAGGTTGGCCTCATTTTCATGTCTTTTAATTTTTTTTAAAACATTAGGGTATTTAGAAATGTCGTAGTATTTTTTCAAATTTTCAAGACAATCTGCAACTTTGATATTTTTAAAAACCAGTCCAGTCCTGACGTGGCTTTGAGGGGCTTGTATGTTAGATACCCCATAAATGACTCCATACCAGAAACTACACCTCTTAAATTATTTAACACAGCATTTACGAAGTTTATTACCCCATTAGGTGTTTCACAAAAATTAAAGCAAAGTGGAGGTGAAATTTCAAAATAGCACTTTTAATATATTTTTTCACTGGAATACGGTAGATGTGACCAGGGAAATGCAACTTAATATTTATTTCCCCAATACTGCTGTTTTTAGAGACATCCCATATGTGGCCATAGGGTGCTATTTGGCCCAGCCACAAGCCCCAGAATAGGAGGAGCACCTACTGGACTTTGGGGTCTCATTTTCATTACAATTTTCATTAAGCACCATTCCAGGTTTGCAGACACCCTAAGATGCTAAAACTTAATAAACAGCCATAAAAAGTCCCCATATTGGAAACTACACCACTGTAGGAATATATCTGGGGTCAAGTGAGTATATCAACCCCAAGGTATATCAGAAATTTTTAAAATATTTTTTTTCCAACAATCTGCAATTTTAGCTGAAAAATTTTCATTTTTACAAGGAATCCTGGAAAAAATATGTAAACTGCTGTTTGGGTGCATGGCATAAAATGGAGGGAACGCCATTTGTTTTTTAGAATTTTTAGATTTTGGTGGGGCCATGTCGCATTTGCAAAGCCCCCAAGGTAGCAGAACAGGTGAAATCTTCCAGAAGTCACTCCGTTTTGGATTTAACACCCCTCATGGATCTCATCTATGGGTGTATTGTGCATTTTGGGTGCACAGGTATTCCATATTTTTTTTATCATTGGGCCATGAAAATGGGTGGGAGGGGGGGGGATGCAGTTCCCCCATTGTTTTTGGGCTTCATTTTTACAGCGTTTGCCGTTCAGTATAAGTGATAGGATAACTTTACTATGCGGCCGGTGCCATTACAAGGATATACATTTTATATCATTTTTTGTTTTATTACTTTTACACAATAGAAATGTGTTTATAAAAAATTGTGTTTTATGTCGTCAATCTGATACAGTCCTTATTTTATGCTGTATGCTGCTAAATTCAATATAAACCCGTACACCAGTTAGCCTTGGTTTGGGGTATCCTCTCCACTCACCCCTGGTAGTGCACCTTCAATGAAAGTCAAATATCAAGGCTTGCATCATTTTAACTTCATTTTATATATATCTTCAGTTACAACTTACTACCAGTTTGTATGACTTTGTTATATTGTTATATTTGTGTGAAGATGGAACTTGTAGCTGTTTGAAGATTTATATAAAATTAGTTAAAATGATTCAAGCCATGATTTTTGACTTTCATTGAAGGTCATAATCTGACAGCCATGACTATTATTTTTCTGTTTATGGAGCTAATTAAAGGCTTGTTTTTTGCAGGATGAGTTGACTTTTTTATTGCTACCATTATGAGGTTCATATGACATTTTGATTGCTTTTTGTTAAGGTTTTTTTTGAGGCGTTTTGAATAAAATACAGCAATCCTGGTAGTGTTTTTTTATTTTTACAGTGGTCACCGTGCGATATAAATGTCATGCTGACTTTACTCAGCAGGTTGATACAATTACAGAGATACACAATTTGTATATTTTTTAAATGTTTTACTGCTTTTGTGCAATAAAAACACATATTAAAAAAGAAAACACATTTTTGCATTGCCATAGTCTGAGAGCCATAACTTTTTTATTTTTCTGTGTATGGAGATGTGTAGGGGCTTGTGTTTTGCAGAATGAGTTACAACTTTTAAAAGTAAAATACCACTATTAGTAAACATTCAACTCCACTTGTTAGCCGGTCAAACAAACGGCCTCCTCCCTTGCCCCGTATGCTTATGAACTTAGATGGTGTATGCTAGAGGGTATCAAAGGGAATAACAGAGAACATATAAAAAAGAATCTTCTTAAAAAAGAGGCTTACTGGATAGTTAAGATGGATTCTAAAAGCCCTAAGGGACCTAATGAGGACCTAAATTTTAGAGTTTTTTTAAAAAAAAAATAGTTAAGCATTGTAAAAGTTAATGCTTGTAACATATAAAAAGAGGTGAGCGGAAACAGCGTGCATGCTTGACAAAGGGGGCGGAGTTCCTCAAAACATTGCATCCGTGCAACGCTCAGGCGGTTGTCTGAGCTGCTCCTCTGCTACCAAATGGAGTTATGAACATATTATAAGGTATTTACCTGTCATCTACCACTTGTCTTTTATGCTAGAAGGATCACTGAAGTAGACTAAGGCTATGTTCACACGGCTTAATTGCGGGACGTAATTTCGCCCCGCAATTACGCCGTGTGGACGGGGGCGGGGCGGGAGCGGGGGAGTAAGCAGGGGGCCGGCACTTCGCCGGCCCATAGACTATCACTGCTAGCGGCGCGTATACGCCGCTAGAAAGTGACATGTCAATTATCTCCCCACCGGCGGATTCGCCGGGCGGGGAGAGGAGACGTAATCCATAGTTCTCTATGAGAACTGTGAATTACCGTAATGAATGGGCCGTTTTCGGCCCGTAATTGGCGCACTTCGGCGCGTAATTACGGACCGAAATACGGCCCATTTTTAGCCGTGTGAACATGGCCTAATAATGACTGAATGTCGATGTATGCTATATCCATTGAAGGTTAAATAAATGCAAGAAAGCAACTCAGCGGCATCACAGGTCTCATTCACTACTGCTTTTGCAGAATGAGTTGACATTTTTATTGGTATTTTATGGGGGACAAGGCTTTTTGATCGCTTTAAAAATCTGTTATTTTTTTTTTACTTTTGTCCTATTTCTCACTTTTCTCCATAGGGGACTTGTGTCAGTGACCTTCAGATCACTGTTAGGATATGTTCACAAGGAGTGTTGAGTCCGTGTGAACATAAGTTCTTAGATGAATGTTTGGGTCCGTCTAGACCACGGGTGTCAAGTAGAAGGCCCGCAGGCAAAATCCAGCATGCGACCTTGTGTTTTCCGGTCCGCGCCCACCCCCCCTCCCTCCCCCTGGCCCCTTTTGATTACGAGTTTGACGCCCCTGGTCTAGACGGACCCAAACATGCATCTAGCAATGAGCAGTGTGTTTTACAGTGCTTCCCATGTAAAATACACATCGGCGTATAGACGTGTGATCACCGATGTATGTTTAATTGCGACTTTTGGAATGGTTCTAAGAATTGATATGTCAATTCTTGGTCCGAAAGACACAGCAGGAGCCCACTAATAAACTATAGGGGGCGATCCTGCTGCAGCCAAACCGCATCCAAACACACAGCTGCGTGTTGGATATGTTATGGATCAGATTGACGCTGAGCTTTTGGATGCGATTTTCAGATCAAAAATGCATCCAAAATCAGATCCAAAAAATGCTGTGTGAACAACCTCTTACAAGGGAGACCAGTACATAGCAGAAGCGCTATGTACTGGTCTCCATTGCAGCTGTCATTTACCATGTCCACAGGCATGGCCGGTCATCAGGACGTCACAGACAGCCCAGAAGTCTTTCTCATGTGCCCGGACTGTCAGGTAAGACCGCAGCAATTATATTGCGGCTGCTATGATAAAGACACAGGGAGCCCCTTCCCTATATCTTTTTCTTAGCCGCTGCAACCACAATTGATTGCGGCAGCGAAGGTGTTAATCCCCTCCCTCCTCCCGTAAATTGGATAAGAAAAACTCCAGGTCTGTCATGCCCATTGGCCTATATTGTGCCCCAAAGACAACTGCTATGTGACATATACAGTGGGGAAAATAAGTATTTGATACACTGGCAATTTTGCAAGTTTTTCCAACTACAAAAAATGGAGAGGTCTGTAATTTTTATTGTAGGTTCACTCCAACTGTGAGAGACCAAATCTAAAAAAAAAAATCAGAAAACCATATTGTATGATTTTTAAATAATGAATTTGCATTTTATTGTATGAAATATGTATTTGATCTCCATCCAACCAGCAAGAATTCTAGCTCTCACAGACCTGTTAGTTTTTCTCTAAGAAGCCCTACTTTGCACTCATTATCTCTATAAAGGGCCGTTCATACGGCTTATTTTGGGCACGGATTCCAGCCGTACTGCAGTACGGCTGGAATCCGTCCCAGCCATTACGGTGATCCACAGTTCTCATAGAGAACTATGGACTCCGCCTCTCCTCTCTATTCGCCGAGCGGGGAGAAAGTGACATGTTCATTATCCCGGCGGGATACATGCCATGACTAATGAAAGTCTATGGGGCCGGCGGGCAGCGCCCCGGCCCCTTATTCAAGCCGTAATTGCGGGTGAAATCCATTCCGCAATTACAGCTTGAATAAGCCGTGTGAACCGGGCCTAAAAGACAGACACCTGACCACACCCTCTAACCTCTCCACCATGGCCAAGACTATAGAGCTGTCTAAGGACACCAGGGACAAAACTGTAGACCTGCACAAGGTTGGGATGGGCTACAGGACAATAGACAAGCAGTTCGGTGAGAAGGCAACAATTGTCGGAGCAATTATTAGAAAATGGAAGAAAGCTCTCACCTTATGGGGTAAGGATGATTCTGTGAAAGGTCAGGAATCAGCCCAGAATTAGGGAATGTCCGGATAGCAGGTTTTTCAGCCGGTTTAACACACTGTTTTGAAAGCTGCCTGTAAACCGGTTGTCAAACTTTATCACAGACCTCTATGGAAATCGTGCAGCGGTCCCCACTGCACAGATTTTCTGCCAGACGGTTTTTTGGGTGGAACATGAACATTTGAATGTGAAAAGCTGTCCCCCTGCGACTGTGTACACAGCCCCAAAGCAGATCAAATACTGGTCGGATAATCCGACCGGTATTTGCTCTGTGCTGTGGGGACGTGCCCTTACACGGGATGACCTGGTCAATGACCTGAATAGAGCTGGGATCACAGTATCAAAGATTACCATTAGTAACACATTACACCATCATGAATTTAAAATCTCGAGGGCATGCAAGGTCACAAATGACCATTTGTATGATCCAGAGGAGGCGGGAGAAGGTCATGCGGGCAGATGAGACTGAAATAGAACTTTTTGGCATCAACTCTACTCGCCATGTTTGAAGGAAGAAGGAGGATGATTACAACCCCAAGAAAACTGTCCCAACTGTAAAGCATGGAGGGGGAAACATCACAGTGTGGGGGTGCTTTTCTGTAAAGGGAACAGGATGATTGCTCCATATTGAAGAGTGGATGGATGGGGCCATGTATCGCAAGATTTTGGCCAACAACCTTCATACCTCAGTAAGAGCATTGAAGAAGGGTCACGCTAGGTCTTCCAGCAGCACAATCACCTGAAGAACACAGTCAGAGCAGCTAAGCAACAGCTCCGTAAGAAGCATTTCAAGAACCTGGAGTGGTTTAGCCAGTCTCCAGACATGAATCCAATTAAAAATCTTTGGAAAGAGCTGAAGCTCAATGTAGCCCAGCGACAACCCCGAATTCTGAAAGACTTGAAGAAGATCTGTATGGAGGAGTAGGCCAAAACCCTTGCTGCAGTGTGTGCAAATTTGGTCAAGAACTACATGAAACATCTGACCTCTATAATTGCAAACAAAGATTTCTGTATCAAATACAAAGTTCTGATTTTCTTTTGTATCAAATACTTGTTTCATGTAATAAAATGCAAACTAATTATTTAAAAATCATTCAATGTGATTTTCTGGATTTTTATTTTAGATTCGGTCTCTCACAGTTGAAGTGTACCTATGAAAAAAAATTTCAGACCTCTCCATTGTTTGTAGTTGGGAAAACTTGCAAAATCACCAGTGTATCAAATACTTATTATCCCGAATGTACATCATCCGCACCTATTATGACCATAGTAAGGTCTAGTGTTACTATTATTCTGATTCACTGAAGAGCTGATCTCAGGGGCCACAGCTGTGGGGAGGGGGCACTGTTTATTTACATTCATTATACCAGTAACTCCGCTTTACTCAGCTCTAGATTCCTACTACCCACTTCACCAACCACTGAGTCCACCCCTGAATAGTAAAACCCCCCTGCAGACGTTCTCTAATGAGAACTCTATTTGTTTTCCTCAGGTGGTCCTGGCATCATTCCCTGGCCGTAACACCTACCTGGCCATCAAAATGACTACCAGGAAAGGGAACAATACGGAAACCATCATGAGAGAGCGACGGATACTCCTGGCGGCCAGAGAATGCCCGTACCTCTGCCACCTCTATGCCGCACATCAATCTGAGGAGCGGGCGTATTTCATCATGGAGTATCTGTCCGGTGGCAGCCTGGAGGCCTTACTTGAGATGTGCGGCTACCTGAACATCAACAACATAAGGTAAGAGAGGAAGAAAACATTACTGAGAAAAGAACAGAGGGGGTGGAAAATAACAGCTGAGGTCAGGGTTATAGGTAGGAAAGGGCAGATGAGACTCAGCGTGGGGAAAGGAGGTCGGCAACAACACACACTAACTCAGTTCAGGGTATTTACATACAGTGCTGGGCAGAAACTAGATCTTTGCACCCAGGTGAAGGAAAGTTTGGCTATGACTGCTGAAGATGGAGGTCAGATACTATCCAGAGAATGGAGATAATACAGGCTGCCATAAACAGTCTTCTCCGCTCGTGACCACCCACAACCCATAACATATAGGGGAATTGCTAGAGGAGGTTTTGATGACACTAAGACTACTGTCTGTTCTCTCCTTCAGATTCTACACAGCAGAGATGGTGTGTGGCCTCCAGTTCCTCCATTAACACAACATCGTTCATCGAGACATAAAGCCGCAAAACATCATGTTGGATGCAGATGGCCACATCCGTATCATCAACCTGGGACTGGCCCGAGATGGTGTCACCGCCTCCAATAAGATCTATGGAATGACGGGCACCTTACAATATATGGCTCCCGAGGTGCTTCTCAGGAAAGGATATGGCACAGCTGTTGACTGGTGGAGCCTGGGCATTGTGGTGTCCAAGATGGCAGCAGGACGTTCCCCATTTTACACCGGTGAGAAGCCCACATTTCCAACTTGGGTTGATGCTGCTGTACAACATCTCATAAGGCAACTGGTGTGCAAAGATCCTGAGAAGCGCCTGGGTGTGAGCGGAAACATCAGGGAGCATCCATTCTTCTCCACCATCGGCTGGGAAGAACTGGAGGGAAGGAGAGCAACACCACTATTCAAGCCAGTAGAGGCCATTCTGGAGAACCAACATCTGCAGTGGCCGGAGAATACCAAACCTCTTCATCCCATGCCTGGATTCAACTATGTTTCACCAACCTGGGCCAGGTAAGATCCTCATCCAGTGGGGATAAGTTCATGAGATGTTCATGTCTTATTCCCTGTCTCTGCCAATGACTATGTCTCTGCTTCTCCTTAGGTGGATGAGGAGGTTTGGCCCGTAAAGGGATCCAAGACCATCTGGTGAGTGGCTGCTATAGAAGCAGGACACCTCTCATTACATCTGATGTTACTGAGCTGAATGGTTCATTATATAGACCTTTCTCCTAAGATAACAGAAGCTCCAGTCAAGGGTTTGAGACGTCTTCCTCTTATGTCTTGCAGGATAAGCCAGTGTCTACTGCCCAGAACGTCTGGCCTCCGGACCCATGCCTCATATCTCTGCTGCTGTACGTCACCTCGGCTGCCCTAGAACAACATCTCTCTCCGGACCATCTACATGCCACACCTTTAACATCACGTTGCTGCTCCAGGATCTTGACTAACCATCCTCCAATTCTGGGCTGGCTTCTGACATTGCTCCAGCCTGAAGACCCTCTGCGCCCCCAGGAGGGGCCTGAGCTTTGCTTCCATCAGGTGAGTTCAGAAACAATAGCCACATATTCTAGTCCTTGGGCTGCTAAGTAGTGGCTATTATTCCTGAACTCACCTCAGCACAGGCCAGGTAAGTACCGCACAACACATACGCTACATTATCAGTATAGGCACACACTACATTATCAGTATAGGCACACACTACATTATCAGTATAGGCACACACTACATTATCAGTATAGGCACACACTACATTATCAGTATAGGCATACACTACATTATCAGTATAGGCACACACTACATTATCAGTATAGGCACACACTACATTATCAGTATAGGCACACACACATAGTAGACACATCAGACATCGGACTGATCCTGGGATTTCTCTGATCGCCATATTTGGGGTCAGGAAGGAATTTTCCCCCTGATATGAGGATGATTGGCCCTTTCCTCACAGGGGTTTTCGCCTTCCTCTGGATCAACATGGCCATAAATAGGTTTAGTATGCAACAGAAATAAACACATTAGTAGCTTAATGACAAGAAAAAATAATTAAATAAAATTTAATTACATCCATATCACATCTAATACATGATAAGTATAACTACCCACACACAGGCACATAGTAGGTAGGTTTACAATTTAGTATCATAAAAACACAAATATAATAAAAAAAAAAAAATAGGTTTAAAACCTTTTAGTCCACCCAAACAAAGATTGCACATATAGAATATAAAAAACTTACACCCACATCACACATGGTGGCACCTGTTAAGTATAGGCACCCACACACAAATAAATCACAGATCGGTCTCTGATCCTGGGATTTCTCCGATTGCCATATTTGGGGTCGGGAAGGAATTTTCCCCCTGATATGAGGATGATTGGCCCTTTCCTCACAGGGGTTTTCACCTTCCTCTGGATCAGCATGGCCATAAATAGGTTTTGTGTAATAGATAATTAATTTACAGACATATGCAAAGTAATATAATAATAAAACTTCTAGAATAAAATTAAAATTTTAAAAATCCCTCCCTTACCTATAAATAAAATCTTCTTTTTACCCCCTTGTATTGGTGTGCTTGTCTTTATTCCAATTGGATGTCATATAGTAAGTGTTGTATTGGTCTTGATGTCTTAGGGTATGTTCACACGAAATATGCTGCGTAAAACGTATCCAGACACGTACCCAAAGTGTGCTACGTGTTTGGATACTTCTTCTGCGCAGCTGAAACGCATCCTATAGATTTGAATAGGGTGTTGGATGCGTAAAACGGATCAAGGATTGACATGTCCATGCTTTGCTTGGATCTGTTAAACACATCTGAAAGACGTATGTAACGATGATACGTGTTTTATATTGAAATCAATGTAAATCACATTGCATATTGTTAGATACATGTTTGGGTCCATTTCTGGTTCCCAAAAAACGTACCCAAACGTGCATCTAAAAAACGCTGTGTGAACATCCCCTTATTCTCCAGCTCTATGGACCTTGATAGGTTGTACGCTGCTATTAACATACAGTTTTTCTATTCAAATTTAAATGTCACGTGTAAAGTCCTAGTGTGGTGTGAACAGAGCTTTAAGGGGGATCTTGCTATTTAGACCCCATTTTCATAGCGCTTTGGTGGACCGTCCATGGTATCCACCAGGAGATCATAAAATTTATCCTGATGACTGTTTCGGGAATGTGACAGGGCCATAGACTTGTATGGAGCAAACATCGTCTTAATTGGACAAAGTTTGTCCTATTTAGTGAGCATATAAGGTTCATACATCAGATACAATAGCATGATAGACCACGCTCTAAATAGGGCAAAACATAGTCCAAGTAGGGACTATGTTTGATTTATAGAAGTCTATGGCCTGGCTGTGGCACCGCCATGGTATATAAATGTAATAAATGTATTTGGTATCCCGACAGATACCACGACCGGGCTGCTAAAACGATATGTGAATGGGGCCTTACAGTCCCTTTGTTAGAAGGGTTCTGTAATCTCTGGGGAAGCCCGGCTCTAAGTGTTTTATTTTTATATGGAGCCTCTAGAGCAGGGGTTCCCAAACTCCAATTCTCACGCCCCCCCCTCCCCAATAGGTCATGTTTTCTGGTTTTCCTTAGCAGTGCACAAGTGATTTAATTATACTGCACAGGTGAGTTCATTATTGTCACTGCATTCTGTGGGAGATCCTTAAATATGCCCTGTTGGTGGGGCGTGAGGACTGGAGTTTGGGAACCCCTGCTCTAGAGCATTACTCAGATCTCACTGATATTACCGGGCTGTCCATTTAAAGTTTCAACGTGTTGCGTCCCCCAGAGACAGAGAAGCTGTGCGGTGGGTAAGCAGGATCATGTGTATGCGATTCATGTATGAAAACTTTCTAGGTATAAGACTTTTTGTTGCCCATAGCAATCAGTCAGAGCTCCCCTTTCATTCTATATGGGGCGGTGAAAAAATGAAAGGGGAGCTGTGATTTATTTCTGTGGGCAACAAAAAAAAGTCTTAGACCTAAACAGTTTTCATACATTTGGCCCTAATTAGTGTTTGTATTGTGCTTTCTTCTTTAGATTGATCCATAACAATAGGGAATTACCACATTTTACAGGTATTTGTGCCTTCTATTTATTTCCTTGATTCTGTTTATCCACCTTCCTCGAACTTTATTATATTTTATTGTTATATTTTCTTGGTGTCATTTATTTTTGGATTATTGGGTATACTCTTTAGGGTGCTTTCACATAGTGCGGTTTTGGTGGGTTTTTTTTTTTTGTAGAAATGCACAGCATTAAGCCGCCATAAAAAAAAAAAAAAAAAAAAGCAACAACAAAAACCGCAGTGGGTGAAAGCAACGTCAGGTTGTTATTGGGGGCCGTTCCCACGGCACAGTGCAAATACTGGTTGGAAATCCTAACCGGTATTCGCATTGTTTTTGTGGCCGTGTACATGGCCACAGGGAGCTGCTTTTTTTCTGTGGTTTGCAGAGAAAGCCCTCCCCCTTCGCATTAACATGTTCATATTACACCTGAAAACTGAAACTGAAAACTGGACGGAAGAATGAACACGTTGAATGTTTTTCGGACTGTCGGTGGTCTGCTAAACCGTCCGGCGGAAAATCCGTGTAGTGGGGTATGCTGCCTGGATTTACCATAGCGTCCATTTTAAAAGTTGACATCCAGTTTACAGGTCTGCAAAACTGGGTGAAAAACCCGTACCATGGGGACAAGCCCTTACAAGTGAGGATTGTTATAATGTATCAGTGCAGGCGACAGCTGTAGTTGAGGCTACTTACCAAATGGAGAATAGCCTAGATTGGATGCAATACACAGCAAGGAAGGTGGATTGAAGAAGCCCCTGCAGAGAGGTGTCCACACTGACAGCTCCAATCGGAACGGTCATTGGCGTCACTTCTTCCTGTAGTGACTCATCCCCATTCTCACACAAGTCCACATAACCCAAAAATGTCATCCCCCAGAGCTGCAAGTATTGGATCATCATGTATCTGCCGAATCCAAGCTGGGGGGAGCCGCCCCTAGACTCGTACATGAGGTTATAGAGCAGCAGATCAGCACCAAGAAATCTTTCTCAATAGCACAAAAAAGTGTATGGAAGGGGCACCTCTGGCATGAGGTGGAATAACTCCAAGCATATTGTGATGTATCCCCCGCTATAAAGTGGTACACTACTGACCATAGAGTGATGCAGCTCCGACCATAAAGCGGTACACCTCCGATTATAGAGTGGGCACACCTCTAACTATAGAGCAGTAATCCTCCAGCCATACAGTAATGAACTTCCAACCATAGACTGATGCGTCTCCAGCCATAAAGTGTCAAAGTTTCAAAATATTTACTATTTTGCCATAGGCAAACTTAAACTCTATCAGTTCTCTATCTATTAAAACTAAAACGTAACTTTTATTATATCTAACTCTTAACCTCTATACACACTATTTAAAAACCTGATCTCTATCCTCACCCATTTAACCCTTTTTGCTTCTGAAAGAGGGAATAACTCCCTTTTTTCAATCATCAAGTCTGGTGGAACCCCACCTTTTAAAACAGGGGAGCCTTATATCTATAGCAAAGTACTAGCTTCAGTAAGGGGTCCCAAGCCAACTATTGGGCAGTCGTCCCAATCTCATGGACACAGAAACAAATAAGGCCCCCTTGTGACACCATCTCGCAAGGTGAACTTCAAAACAGAGGTGAAATCACAATTTAAAACGTCAGCCTGAATCCCCCGACATGTTTCGCCAGCTTTAAACCTTTGGGTTTATCAAGGCTTAGGCCCCCGTTCCACACCGGCTTATTTCGCCGCGTATTTGCCGACGGATTGACATCGTCAATCCGTCGGCAAATCCGTCCGAAATAAGTCACAGCCTATTTTCTATTGATTTCAATAGAAAATACGGCTCGTCGTTCACACGACGCAAAAAATTTTGTTCCCGGATTGCCGCCGTGGATTGACGACGGCCCCAAACCGGACGGAAAAAAAACAATTGACATGTCAATTTTTTTTCCGGACGGATTCACCCCTAAAAATGAAGTAGAGGTGAATCCGTGGGAAAAAACATTACAAATACGTCCCAAACACTAGGGGCCTTATTTGCAAGTTTTTCAACTGTTTTTCAAACGTTTTTAAACATCGGAAATCCTTGAAAAATAGTTCTAAAATAAGCCGTGTGAACGAGGTTTAAGGTCCATCACATGTGGCTGAGCCTTTTCCTTTTATACATTTAGGAAAAACCCCCCATTCATTGCTCACCAAATTTAGCCTCAAGGAATCCACAAAACCCCCTTCCCCCCCCCTTTGGTGCACACTCAAACATGCCTGCTAAACGCCACCATCTCCATAGCCAACAACCTTCGACAAATTCGCCTTTCCCAAAACGGTTTGCCCCCCCATTTTACGTTACCCCCCGGCCAAGCACTGCACCAACAAACCCCTTTTCTAAATATGCATTTACATCAAAAAAAAGAGCTTTTATGGGAAGATAATAAAATTTGGCCCCATTGTACAGGGGGGATTTATATTCCCAATAATAGCATATTAATATTGAAAAGAAAGGGGGCTTTTTGGGAATTGAAAAAGAGGCAATTTTCTTTTAAGGATACCTAGCTGCTTGGTTCATTTAGGTGAGCAGGAGTTCCCCAAATAAATGAGAGAAGGAAAGGGAACCCATCACAGTCGGCTGAGGTTTTTTTGTTGTGCAGTGCATTGGAAAGGGGCAAAACGGGAAAAAGAGGGGGCGCAAGCCCATTTTGGGAGATGGCAATTTTGAGAAGGTTGTTGGTCAAAAGGCAGGGGGGCCCTTTTAAAGCAGACTTTTTGAGGTGCCCGTGGAAGGGGAGGGGTTTTTAGTGGATTCCGAGGGCAATTTGGGTGAGCCCCCTGAATGGGGTGTTTACCTAACATGAATTTTTAAAAAGGAAGTGAGCCAAACCACATTATCGGACCTTAAGCCTTGATAAAGCCGGGTTGTAGCAAACATGCGGGGAGGTCAGCATACGTTTTAAATTGTGACCTCACCTCGTTAAAAATTTTCCCCTGCTGAGGGGTTTTCCCAAAGGGGGCCAAAATTTGTTCTGTGCTATAGAAAGGGACGACTGCCAAGTAGTAGGGGGGGATCCTTACAGCTAGTACTTTGCTTAAATAAGGCTCTCCTGTTAAAATAGGGGGGGTTCCACCAACTTATAAAAAAGGGGAGTTATTCCCTCTTTCAACAAAAAGGGTTAAATGTGAGGAAAAAAAATCAGGTTTTTTTAAATGTGTATAGAGGTTAAGATTAAAATAAAAAAAATTTTTTTAGTGTTTAAAGATAGAAACTGATAAGTTTAAGTTTGCCATGGCAAAATAGAAATATAGTGATAAAAAACACCCCTTTTTTTTTTTTTTTGCGAATTCCCAAATTTTTTGGAATTTGTGAAAAGTTTCAAAATGTCCCGGGTCTGCATCGCGTTCCTCAGGAAAAGCAACAAAAAGCACAATGTGCGTGAACTATATAACAATCAGCCTTATAACATATTGGAAAAAGGGCCCTCACCTTATAGCTATACATTTTTTTGGTACAGCTCATGTTTATCATATGAAATCCAATCTGATTGCGGGCCCCCGCACCCCTGCACCAGACAGCCGAGGATCCCCCGGGTCCTCGGGGTCCACTCCGGACTCCGGGTTTAGTGTTCTTTGTTCATTTTCCGGTTTTCTACCTCCTCTTCCTCTTGCTGTTGGGTTTCCTCAGGGATCCTTTTTGGCCCCTCTCTCTTTTCATTGTACACACCCCCCCATTGGACAAACCATCAGCAATTCAGCTTCCAGTACCATCTCTACGCTGATGAAACTCAACAAATACACCTCCTCCCGAGAAATCACTCCTGCCCCTGCTACAAAACACCATGACTCCCTGTCCGCGTCTCTGACATCATGTTCCTCCCTGTATCTTAAACAAAACCTCACTAAAACCGAATTTCCCATCACCCACCGTCTACTAACCACCCCCACCCCTGCTATCTCTGTGGGTGTGTGTGGCACCACCATTTCTCCTAGGCAGCAGGCCCGCTGTCTTGGGGTTATACTAGACTCGGATCTGTCCTTCACCCCATATATCCAATCCCTTGCCCACTCCTGTCACCTGCACCTCAAAAAAACATCTCCAGAATCCGTCCTTTTCTCACTGTGGAAACAGCCCAAACTCATTGCTGCTCTTATTCTTCTCGTCTTGACTACTGTAACTCCCTGCTTATCGTCCCCCCTCTCTGTAAACTCCTCCCCCTCCAATCTGTCCTAAAATGCAGCAGCCAGGCTTGCCCTTCTTTCCAGCCGCTATACTGATGCCTCTACCCTGTGTCATCACTGCACTGGTTGCCCATTCAGTACAGGATACACCAAAACTAATCACCTCACCTATAAAGCTCTCCACAGTGGTGCACCCCCCTACATCTCCTTCCCATCTCGTCTAACCACCCTACCCGCTCTCTCCGCTCTGCTACTGATCTAAATTACACACCTCATTCTCCGAACCTCCGTGCCCGTCTACAAGATTTTGCACGATTGCAAACCCGTTCTCGGAACATGATACCCCCATGTGATCAGGCACACGCACAACCCTCGCAGTTTTAAGGGTGCTCTGAAAACTCCATCTTCTTAAACAAGCCTATCAAGATCCCTAATTGTTAACCCCCCAAATTCTGTCCTCAATTCATCACATTCCCTAAACTTTGGCACCCCAGGCACTTATCTGTATATAGATGAATGGTTGGGATGGCAGGTTCATCCACTTTTTTGTAAAACTCCCCCCATATTATGTAACATGGCTGGACCATTGTAAACCAAGCACTTGTACCCTTTGTTTCACCCATACACCCTAAAAGATTGTAAGCTCTTGCAGAAAGGGCCCCCCACACCTTGTGTCTCATTTGTCAGTAGCTTTTTTTAAATGTAAAGGGTCTGGTTTGTCTGTCTTATTCCCTCTATATTGTAAAGTGCTGCGGAATATGTTGGCGCTATATAAATAAAGATGATTATTATTATTATTATTATTATTATTATTAAAAGCCAAACGAAAATACATGCAACTGGACTTAAGGAATTCCTATATCGCTTCACAGGTTGCAAATAAATGAGGAAAGAAACAACTAATAATGTTAAGTTGGTTTATCAAAACAAAAAATAGTAAATGGCTACGCATTTCACGGGACTACTATCCCGCTTCATCAGGCATACATAACATAGAACAAACCCAGCTTTTAAATGCTACATCAAATAGAAACGAGGCTCAATATTTAAAAAAAAATGGGAGGATAACAACGAACAGCAAAATAATTCAATATATACACATAGATTTAACAAGATTGATTTAAAACATAAATATTTAAATACTTTAAAATCATGTTAAAACACAAAAATTACAAATCCATACAAGAAAAATACATTATTTTAACAATAAAAAACGTATAAAAAATATATGAAACGTATAAAAACGTATATAAAATAATGTATGTAATAGTATGGATATTTATATTTTGTGTTGTAACATGATTTTAAAGTATTTAAATATTTATGTTTTAAATTAATCTTGTTAAATTAACATTATTAGTTGTTTTTTTCCTCATTTATTTGCAACCTGTGAAGCGCTATAGGAACTCCTTAAGTCCAATTGCATGTATTTGCGTTTGGCTTCTTTTGTTTGTCAGCCATAAAGTGGGTATACCTCCGACCGCAGAGTGGGCACACCTCCGACCGCAGAGTGGGCACACCTCCGACCGCAGAGTGGGCACACCTCCGACCGCAGAGTGGGCACACCTCCGACCGCAGAGTGGGCACACCTCCGACCGCAGAGTGGATAAACCTCCGATTATAGAGTGGGTACACCTCAGACTGTAGAGTAGTAAGCCTCCAACCATACAGTAATGAACTTCCAACCACAGACTGATGCTTCTCAAGCCATAAAGTGGGTACACCTCCGACCGCAGAGTGGGCACACCTCCGACCGCAGAGTGGGCACACCTCCAATTATAGAGTTGGCACCTCTGGCAACAAGTAATGTTCCTCTACCCTGGCCATTGACCACCACCAGCTAAATGAAATGAGCCCCCAACAGTCAGTGACAGGAAACACCTGTACAACTAAAAACAAGAGAATCAAGGAGAATAGCTCCATACAGCACTGACCCCGCAGAAGTGCTAGAAACCATAGTAACAAACCAACTTGTTCTCTACACAGATACATTGGGCCTCATGTCTCACAACGGTCTAGTAGTAAGACTGTGTGTTGCCCATAGCAACCAATCAGAGCTCACAGTAACCAGAGTTCATAGTAACCAGAGTTCAGCTTACATTATTTAAACTGCTGTAAGAAAAAAAATCTGTGCTCTGATTGGTTGCTATGGGCTCTGACTGGCTGCTATGGGCTCTGATTGGCTCCTATGAGTTCTGGATGGTTGCTATGGGCTCTGATTGGCTTCTATGGGCTCTGATTGGCTCCTACGAGTTCTGGTTGGTTGCTATAGCCTCTGATTGGCTGCTATGGGCTCTGTTTAGTTGCTATGAGTTCTTAGTGGTTGCTATAGCCAAGAAAAACAGTTGTAATAAATGAGGCCCAATGTTCTGGCCAGCAGTATTTCTAAATCACTGAAAGCTGGCTCTCATTGACATTCACTCTCCCCGGTGTGTAAGCGCAGGAAAAAGCGACATGTTATTTCTTTTCCCCTTCGCGTATTATATGGGTATAATTGTTAACAGTATGCTAGTAATATTCAGTCACTATGTGGCGGTGATGTGTGGGCATGATGTGGTGGTAATACATGGCCTCTATATAGTGGGATCATTGGTAATATTGGTTCAGTAACAGTATGGTGGTAATATTTAGTCATTATGTGGCAGTATTATTTGGCCCTTGTATAGTGG
Organism: Phyllomedusa bahiana; assembly: GCA_025379985.1. Classification (NCBI taxonomy): domain Eukaryota; kingdom Metazoa; phylum Chordata; class Amphibia; order Anura; family Hylidae; genus Phyllomedusa; species Phyllomedusa bahiana. The sequence continues at coordinate 157,261 of JAODAL010003222.1, forward strand.
TCTCATTGATAATATTACGATTCTGATTAGTGGGGTGGTTTTTTGTGGCCCCTTTGTTTAAAATTTTAAAATTTTTTTTTGAAAAAATTTAAAAATTTGGGGGTTTTCCAAAATAAGAGTTTGGTGCAATTTCAGGGGAAAAATTTGTGCATTCCTCTGGGCACCTGGTAAAGACTGGAAAAGGGCCCCATGGGAAGTTCACCACCCTTTAACTTTGGGCAAATTTCAAAGGGGATGACTGTGCCCTTGACATCGGGCCCCACGTCCGGGGTTTATATATGAAAAGCAAAATTTAAGTTACTTTTCTAGATTTCTTTGTGCGACAGAAAAGGACATTTTCTTTTGGGTTATTTTTGGGGGACCTTTTTCACACGACATTTCGCCGGGGAAAGGGGACCCCGTACTGTGCGCCGGATTTGCGCTGCTTTTATGGCGCCAATCCTTTCGCCAGTAATTACGGTAACCCTCAGTTCTCATAAGAAATTGGATTCCGGGTCGCTCCTCCCCGCTCGGCGAATCCCCGGGGGGGAGAAATTTGAACCTGCACTTTAAACCAGACGCAATACGCGCCCCCTTTTTGGATAATGCAAGTCTAGGGGGCCCGGCGTGGCAGCGCCCTGGCCCCGTCCCTTTTTCCAAGCCGGAATTGCGACCCGAAATCCTGCAAAATTCCGGCTTGAATAAGCCGTGTGAACCGGGGTTTAAACTCTGAAAAATCCAGAAAAATGTGTACAGCCCCCCAAAAATACAGCGCTACTTACCTTCAGTGAATAACAGGTAAAACCGGGTGCGGTCATGCCCAAAAAAAAACTATTATTTGAAAATTAATGACAGGGGGAAAATTTTACCCCCAGTGCCCTTGAAAAGATTGTCCCAACAGGGAAAGGGTGTCCACCACCACAAAGGTTTCTATCAGTTAGTACTGAAAACTTTATGGGGGTTTTCCCCTTTCCATTGATGATTTTAAAATAAGTGGGGGAACCCGTAAATTTAAAAACAAAACTCCCCCAAATATTTTTTCTGATTTTCCTTCTTTTCCCAAGGTTAGAGCAGTTCTTATCTCCTGAAAAAGGGGCCCCCCTTTTCTTGTTCTTAGCATGACCAATGGGTGACATCTTTTCCCCCCTTTGTCTTATCATCGGGGACATGGGTTGCCACTTAGCCCTTTTGATCTTATCTTTCTACTGAGAAAAACTTTAACCCTAAGCGTTACTGACCTGGGAGCAGCCTCGTACCGTCCTGTCAGGTCTGCAGAGCACATTTATGTGTAATAAGTTCAAAGATAATAAATGCATGAGCAATAACATTTTGGTTTTTGCCAGTAGGGGTAAAAATATTTCTCTCTCAGTAGAAAATTCTTCCCCAAAGACAAATACATCTTGGAAAGGTTTCCTTTATAGCCAACATTCTGCTTGGGCAGCGTCATGGGTTTTTTTCCAAACCCCTTTCAAGTAAAGTCCCCCGTAACCAAAACCCGGGTAGGGAAAAGAAAAATAGCAAAAGCTGAAAAGTCACTTCTGTAAGACCCACCCCCCAGGGCCCGCACAGAAAAAATAAAAGCCCCATTATTTTACCTTTTAACATTAAAATATTTACTACCCCCGGGCCCCCAAAAGAGAGGCTGTAAAGGTCTATGTGACCTTTCCCATCATGGCTGCTACCCTTCAAACATTTGGTACCAAAAACTTCCATCTCTGCTGTAATGTGTAAAAAGCAGTAGAGGGTTGTCCCATGTTATCTGTGTTCACTCTTTACAGCCTCCTGTATTAATGAGATGGGAATACTTCTTTAAGCGGAGGTTAAAGGGGTATTCCCATCTCATTAATACAGGAGGCTGTAAAGAGTGAACACAGATACATGGGATAACCCTCTTACTGCTTTTTTACACATTACAGCAGAGATGGAAGTCTATGACTTATACTTGTGTCAGAAAAGCAACAGCAATAAAATGATTTATTTTTATTTTTTTTTATTTTGAAAAGTCCATAGAACAAGAAAAGTTGATTATAATACAATAGATACTTCTGTATAAAGGAGGGACTTTGGATTACACAGAATGCATAGCATCCGCCGTGGAAGAAGAGGCCTGAATGATATGAAATGTTATGTAATGTTATGATGTCAGACTGATTGAAGAAAGGTCATCTTCTGCCATCGAGCCAATGACCTCCGTCCTAGAAAAAGAAAATGGCAAAAAAAAATGATCTGTAAGACCGGGCTAATGGAAGTTAAAGGGGATGTTCATCTTAAAGGGAATGGGTCATCAAAAAATGACATTGTTTAACTCATGTTTTTATGTTAAACACATTTTTAGGATTTTTTTTATTTTTTTTTTTATTTCCCATTTCACTTTCAATATCTTGTAATAATTCTTAAGTCCTGCAGTTTTCACTTTGGTCACTAGGCCTAATAGCAGCCTGACACTGCCTGTTCTGTAGAGAGATTTTCATTAGTCTGCTCATTATCAGCACAAAGAGGGTCAATCTGAAAGGTGACACCAATGTGTATAGATAACACAGGACCCACCAGTCACAATAGGAGATGTCACAGTTCACCCTCTAACCCTCCATGCACACTGACGTCTTCCCAGGTCACAGAGCATGCCTAGAAAACTCTCCTATAGAAGACAATGGGGCTGAGTCAGTCTTACGGCTCCTATGTGCATGAAGCTGCTGTAAAGTATCTCTCTAAACGCTGTTAAAGCAGCTCAGGCAAGATGGCTGCCCCCCACAATCATATATAGACGACCGAATTGAGAAATCTACAAATAAAATAAAAACGGCTGAGAAGAAAAGAATATGGATCAGTGTCAACTTAATAAGTAAAAAAAAAAATAAAACTAGTGACAGATTCCCTTTAAATGAAAGCATATAAATAGGCTACAAACACTTTATAAAAATAAATAAATAAATTATACTCCCCATTGCAGTCACTGCCGTTCCAGGGTTAAAGCTTCCAGCAAAGGCCCCATCTCCGTTTACTTTCTCTTCTCTGGTCGCCATGTGACCTCTAGAGCCGACCAGCAGCCTCAGCGGTCCAGTGCCGTTCCCTTGATACCACCGCTCAGAAAGTAATGACCGCTGCTGCAGCAACCGCAGGACAAGCAGTAAACCGAGACAGAGGGACACTGCTGGCAGCATCAGCAGTGGATTGGCAGTGACTGCAAAGCGGAGCAGAATTTTCTGTTTTTTTTTTTTTTTTTTAGTATGTGTAGTCTATTTTTATTGCACAATTGTAAGATCAACAACCCCATACAGACATAAATCTGAGCAGTTTGCATGCCCTATTTTATTCTGTTTACCTTCAATACTAAGCTATGACCACTAGATGTCTCTTGCACACACTTCAATGTCTAGTAATAGAAGTGTTTTTGTGCTGTATACACACACTCAACATTATAACTGCAAAACCAACAAGGACAAGCCACAAAATTAACAAAATCGAGCTAAGATCTCCCAACGATTCCATTTTCAAAAACCTAGCTGCAATCTGTGGCACATGGAGGAGGGTGAGAGGTGCCCTCAAAAATCTGATCAAGTGGCAGATTGTGCAATGCCTCCTGTTTGGCTGTGGCAGTGATTGGCACCTGTCGCAAATTGAGAGGGACAGAATCCTTAGGCCTCGTTCACACGGCTTATTTGGGCACGGATTGGCGCCGTACTCCGCGCCGGATTTGCGCTTCAGTACGGCGCCAATCCGTCGCAGTAATTACGGTAATCCACAGTTCTCATTGAGAACAGTGGACATACTCGCTCCTCACCCTGGCGAATCCGCCGTGAGGGGGCGAGAAACGACATCACATTATTACGGGCAGTACGCCCAGGTAAACAAGCAAATTGTTAAATGGGCCAGGAGCGGCGCCCCTCAAAAGCCGCGCTCCGTGCACACCGGCCTTTCTATTTAGGCAGGATTTTGTAGCCTCAAATACGGATCAAAATCATTGGCGAATAAGCCGTGTGAACACGACCTTAAAGGGAACCTGTCACAGTGATCATTCTATCTGATCTGCAGGCAGCATGTTATAGAGCAGGAAGAGCTGATGAGGATAATATAATTTGTTCCGTGGGGAAAGATTCAGTAGAACTTTTATTTTATTCATTAGAATTCCTGTTTATTCTGGATTGAGTCGTCCAGTAGGCGGAGTTATCAGTGATTGATAGCTATCTCTGGGCACACTAATACAAAGGCTGTCAGTCACTGGTAACACTGCCTACTGGACTCCTTAAAGGGGTTTTACCACGATGTAATGTTGACGTGGGATCCTCCAAAAAGGGTATTTAATCACTTTTCTAAATATCTGTGATTACAAAAAGTGAAGCCTGTGAGAGCTCAGTCCTCCTTCGTTTCCTGAAAGTTTACATTAGACACGACCAGGACACTGACAGGAGCTGATCTGGCCGCGCTTGCATGTTTGCACTTCTTATCTGATGACAGGGAACATAAAGCAGCTTGCAAGGAGCTGGGGAGAAAGTGCAGTATATGAGGCTGTCTGCTGTATAGAGAATCCACTAGTTGTAATGTTATTATTTGAGTAAACTTTAGAGACGCTCCCTGCTTCCTCGCTCTCTCCTCACCCCCACCCCGCTGCAGTGTTCATGACTCAGCATGCTTTGTTTATATTTTCTTCTGAGCAGATAAGAGGTAAGGAACTCATTTCGTGGCAAAACCCCTTTAATGACACTGGAGAAACACTTACACCCCATTGCTTACATGGTGGCTGGAAGCCAGGTGAAGACTTCCACCACTGCCATTTTTCTCATTTTACTATTTGCTGCCTTAGGCAAGAAGTAGTAAAACCACCATCTTTGTACACCCTTAGTATTGTTTATACAACACAAAAGGCTGTACAGATGACAGTGCCCCCTAATGGTCAAGCACCCTAGGATGACTCATAGTACAAGTGGGGAAAAAAAGTTATTAAAAAAAAAATTTAAAAAGTTCAAATCACCCTCCCTTCTGCCATTTTCTAAATAAAAATAAATAAAAAGTAACACATAATTTGTATCACCATGCCTGAAAAAGTACAATCTATCAAAATATAACATCATTTATCCTTTACACTGAACACCATAGAAGAAAAAAAATTCCAAACGCCCAAATTGTGGGGTTTTTTTGGTCACAAAAGTCGCATCTATCCCAAAGTAGTTAAGCTTGTTTTCATCTGATTTTGCAGACAAAAGATAGTAATTACTGCTGTTTACTTTAGATAAATCTCCTACTAGCAGTTTCAGAAAAGCTTCTAAGCTAATCTAAACTGATTAGCAGACTGAAAACACAGAGTTGAATACACAGATTGAATGCACGAAGCTCCTATGCTAATTACAGACAGTCTTACCAGGAAGTGACAGGATGCATCTATGAAACTCTGACGGGAAACAACCACTTTAAGGGGTTAATCCAGAATAAGCAGCAATTATAACGAGTAAAATAAAAGCTCTACTGATTATTTCACCACAGAACAATATATATAGTATACAGTATGCTGCCAGCAGACCAGATAGCACAATCAAGAGACCTTGGTTTACTACTCCAGCATATCACTACATGCCTCGGACAAGTTGTCTGCCCAGGTTACAGCAGCCCATAGACTTACATGGGCAGCTGTAACCTGAACTCTCACTGAAGCAAGAACCTCTTCTCTGCAACACAAATTCTCTGAGTGATTTATGAATAAGTCAACAGATAAAAGAGCAAGAGGAGCCAGAAAATGCAGCTAAAAACGAACGGAAGCCTGTTTCTCCAATACGATATGCAGACAATCCCCAGGTTATGAATGGGATAGGGACCGTAGGTTTGTTGTTAAGTTGAATTTGTATGTAAGTCGGAACAGGAAGATTTATTAAATATAACTCCAGAATAAAGGGTTTTTTTTTTTCATGTGCAGGGAAGGGTTTTTAAATTTGCTTTGCTCTCTGTGCCCCTGTTAAGAAGATTTCACCTCATGTGCTGCTGTGGCATGCTGGAACTTGTCATTCCACAGCTACTATCTGCTGTGGAACATGGAACTACAAGTGCCATCATGCCCCATAAGTCTCCGTTTGTAACTAGAGGACAGATGTAAGTCAGAACAGTGTAAGTGGAGGACTGCTTGTATTCCCAAATGTCTAATGTTTGCTTGTACTTTTGATTGATGGAAAGTTTTCTAATTGGAGATACTCTGTGTGTTTCCCAAGGTTATGAAGTTACAGGACGTAGTGCAGCTTTCTTACCATTTACACTTCTTCATTAGAAATCGGAGTAATGTTTTAACCTATAAAAACAACAAGAAATCTAAAGGTTAATATTCCAGGCACTGCAGTCCAGGTTACAGCATGCATAGGTCCCATACATTCATCTTACAACCTCAATCACCACCCTTAGGACCACTTACCTATACAGCAAAGCTTCTCCTTTGTCATTTGCTATTGAAAAGAACCCACTGTGCGGAGAGAAATCCATCGCTCGGGGAGACTTGATTCTTCGCTGTGTGCTTTGTGCCGGAAAGTTTGAAAAGACAGTAAACGAAGGTATATGGACCTGTGGAAACAAAACACGTATTTAAGGGTCATATAAAAGTTACAAGTGGTCTTCCGGGACTTGATGGACTAACTTTAGGATAGGTCATTAGTATCTGATAGGCACCATTGATCAGTGGAACAAGACATTGACGGGCGAGCCAGGGGGACCCTTCATTCTTTGTCAATGTACAGCACTTTACACACGGGTTGTCTAGTGAACCAAAAAAATAATAATCTGGCTGTTCTCACAATTCTTTGTTCATCTCTCTGTAATGTTTTCTGTGCTAATTTGTGCCTCTGTAGCCTCCATTCTCTGCAGCATTTCCTGACTGAAAGCGATTTTCCTCTGCCCTTATAAACCACAAGCCCCAGGATCCTTTGCTCTGTTTTGTCTGTCGTCCCCCCCTCCCACTCTTTGTCTTCATGCACACCCCTTGGCTTTCCCCCTCATGTTGAAAGCCTTGAAAGGCAGGATAAAAAGCTGTAGCTTAAAAAACTACCCTGAAAAAAAGCCACGGCCCTTTAGTCACGATCTCCTGGGCTCCACACAGAGCTGTTTCTTGTGTGTCCAGAAACACTGAACTTCCTGTCATCAGTTAGTGTATAATTACAGGGAATCCTAACTTTGGGAAGGATTAATTAGATTTTTCCTTTCCGTTGGGCAACCCCTTTAAAAGAGGTTCCCATCCGGCTGTTCCAAAGAGCCTGTCCTTCACTGCTAGCTTCAGCCTCCCACTTTCTGTTCATGCTGTGGGTAGTTCAACAGCAGTGACTGACATTTCAGCTCTGCTGTACCTAGCTTAGCCTGTAAGGCCTCGTTCACACGGCTTATTTTGCCGCGGATTGGCGCTGTACTGCGAGCCGGATTTGCGCTGCAGTACGGCGCCAATCCGTCTCTGTCATTACGGTAATCCACTGCTCTCCTAGAGAACAGTGGATTCCGTCGCTCCTCACAGCTGTCGCGAATCCGCCGGGCGGGGAGAAAAGTGACATGCACATTATCCAGTAGCGCAATACAGCGCCTGGTTTAATGCAAGTCTTATGGGCCGGCGGGCCTCGGCGCCTCCAGGCCGCCCCTTAGTTCACGCCCGGATTTGCGAGCGAATCGGTGTCAAATACGGCGTGAATAAGCCGTGTGAACACGGCCTAAGAGGGACATTGGTGATGGAAGGGCTTAACAGCATAAAATTACAGAGCTGGTTATTAGCTCCTGTGCTGCTGATAGACACAGCAGGGAGTGACCTCACCAGTGGAGCAGAGAGAGGTGGTCAGTAACCAAGGGAAGCTTGTGTACACAAGCAGAAAGCTAATCAATGAGATGGAAATACCCCTTTAATATGCCTGTAGCACAGTCACAATGAAAATGGAGCATTGAACTGTTCTTATTAAAATGGAAAGGCTGCCTATGTAATGGTGCAGGGGCTCACCTCTAGGGCTAAAAGATGACATCCTAAATGGGGACACCTATTATCTCAGATTTGTGTCCACCATCTACTAAAAAGACAATGAATGAAAGGAATCCTTTTATAAAATCACTTTTGCCCAATTGTCATTATGCTAAAGCTTAGCTAAAGGGGTCTCAGTTATGACATCGGTCAGATCTAATATCAGTTGCCCGAATGGGAGACAAAATGGAAACCTTTCAGGATCCCTACAAATTTTTTTGCTTCACTTTCACAGTAAAGTGTCAGTTCTGTGACATAGTTATTTATTTTGTCTCTTAGGCTGAAGTGCTGAGAAGGCGGCACATGGTAAATGTCGACACCAGTTTCTGCACCCCCCCCCCCCCCACCTCCATAGTAGAGACTGCGCCGAGGTCCAGTATCACCTGTCAGTTTCAGTGGAAACTGTTTAAAGGGGTGCTCTCACTATGCTGTCTCACAGAGTCTGCGTGTACCAGCCAGCTTCAGACTCTCACTTCCTGGTTAGGCTGTGGGTGATTCTACAACAGTGATTGACGTATCAGCTTTGCTATTCCTAGCTCAGTCTGTTAGAGGGACTTTGTGAACAGAAGAGTATAAATCTAAGGCAGAAGGCTACAGAGCTCTGAATGGTTAAAACTTATCAGTAACATAAATAAACAAGCTGCTGTTTCACTGATAAGGCAGAGCAAGGAGTGATCACCATGTTTTGACAGGGCAGCTGGAGCAATGAGAGCAGAGAGAGGTGGTCAGTAACCTAAGGAAGCTTATGTACTAAAGCAGGAGATAAGAACTGCTCTAACTCAGAAAGTAATCAAAATCAGAACAACAATGTATTTGGTAATAGTCTTTATTCACCATAGCCTACATCATTGTAGTGAAAAAACCCTCTGAGGCTATTATTTCTCACTATGCTCAGTGAGTATGAGTGGAGCAGAGAAGTGACGTACCACTATGGACACCACCACTATAGTCCCAAGGACTATATCGCCATGTAATGCCATACATATAAAGGAAGAAAACATAAGGAGCCTCTTACCAGCTTAACAGCACTCTTTGCGGTGTGGGAAGCAACAGCCAAAATTTCTGTGTGTGAATTGAATGCTTGTGATGAAACCGATGTCACCAGGTTCATTATGGATTTAAGAGGTTTTGGCGCCGAATTCTGCAGACAGTCGGCATAATTATAAACATTCACAACTCCGGAGCTTGACCTGAAACAGAAAGGTGTCTGAGCAATGGACTTCTGTGCATAATACTGTAGAGCTACAGCTTCTTAGATGGGGTAATAATATTTAGCATGAAGATACTTTAAATTCTGATGTTGTACATGGAACAATTCCCGACATTAGCATCACTAATATTGTACTGTGGGGCTTATCTACCTCCTATAGAAATCAAACAAGCAGCTCCTGGGAACAAAGTAAAATAATTTAAAAAAAATTTAAAAAAAATTATACTCCCCTTTCTCCAATCCCACATCTCCCCAGTCTTCCGTTCACTTCTGAACAGAGACGTCACCACTGCAGTCATTGATTGGCTGCAACATTCAAAAGCCTCTACTTACATCACCATTGGGAGCTATTTACTTCCGAACGGTGATGTAAATTAGAGGCTTGTGCCCTCTGCAGCGGTGAAGACACCATTCGGAAGTGACAGAATGAAAACAGAAGACCGGGGAGATACAATGCTGAAACCGGGGAAAGGAGAGTGAAGGTTTTTTTTTTTTATTTTACTGGGGCCCCAGGAGCTTCTCATGTGTTTTTTTTTTATAGGAAGTGGACAACACCTTTAAAGGGAAGGATTCATCAAAGAATGACTTATTCTTTAATTCACGTTTCTATGTTAAACACATTTTATGTGAATTTTTGGTTATTGTTTTTTTTTTTCCATAACACTTTCAATATTTTTAAAATAATTCTTAAGTCCTGCAGTTTTCACTGTGGCCACTAGGCTTAATAATAGTCTGACACTTTCTGTTCTAGTATAATGTCAAGCTATGTGTGAACTGTGAGTGCAACAAATCTCCCCTGATTGCACATAGATAAGAGAAATAATTACTGATCACTCCTGTCACGCCTCACAAGTTTCCAGACTGTTTAATTCTTGACAGGTTGTAAATAACTGCTGTACCTATATTTTGCATTTTGTTATTTTTAAGAATTCTAAGATCCTTTGAAGATCCATGTCTTGTGTGTATAAAAAGTCTATGTATTTTCAGTTTGTTGTATAACATCAGTCTGAAGAAGAGAGCTAGTCCTCTCGAAAGCTCACTATCAAATATACTCAGTTAGCCTCTAAAAGGTATCGCCTGATTTCTTCACTCTTCTACTACTTTCTGTTCTAGAGAGATTCTCAGTAGTCTGCTCATTATCAGCATAAGCAGGGTCAAACTGAAAGGAGACACCAATGTGTATAGATAACACAGAATCCCCCGTTCATAATAGGAGATGTCACAGCTCCCTCTCCCTGCACACTGACTTCTTCCCAGGTCACAGAGCATGCCTAGAAAACTCTCCTATAGAAGTCAATGGGACTGAGTCAGTGTTAAGCTCCTATGTGCATGAAGCTGCTGTAAAGCATCTCTCTAAATGCTGTTAAAGCAGTACAGACAAGAATGCTTTCCCCACAATCAGATACAGACGACTAAATTGAGAAATCAACAATCAGAAAATAAAACCGGCTAAGAGGAAAGGAATGTGTGTTAGGGTCTGGATTTAATAAGTAAAAAAAAAAAATGGTGACATTCCCTTAAAATGAATTAAATGGCATACACACTGTATCACCGGACTACACTGTACAATCGCTGTAGCCACTGTTGTAATATCGCTATAACGCCAGCACCACCAGAGCGATGGAGGCGATCAGCACTGAACAGAAGACCTCAGATACATTCTACTATATTTATTCTCTATATTGAAGAGGTATCAGGGCCTTCCTGCAGAGGTGCGAGTCAGGAAATGGTCTATGCATTAGTCTAGATGCCATTTCTTGATGAGATACAAAACGGAGCAGACTGTACTTTTCTGTCCTGTAACAACAAATCAATATCTGGAAATGTGCTTTGTTTTTACAGTAGAAGTCAATGGCAGCAGGATTCAACCCTCCATCCACATCAGCAGCCAGCATGCAGGAAGATACTTCTGACACTTAGAGGCCTAAGGTTCGAATGCAACTCGTTATGCAACCTGTTGCCCATAGCAACCAATCGCAGCTCTATATTAAAGGGGACCGCTGATTGGTTGCTATGGGCAACAAGAAAAGTCTTAGACCAAGACAGTTTTCAGCCATGTCCCCCCTAGGAGAAGGGACCTTTCCCTGATTCATATCTGCGTCAGAGGTTCCGTTACGGGTCTCGGTCAAAAATGTCTGAAAAATAGTGCAGCATGCAGTGCTATATTTTACTGTTTAACCCCTAAAGCCGAACGCCTGAAAAGTAGTTAATGACCAGAACATTTTTTTAGTTTTTGCCTCCCTGCGTTTCAACAGTTGTTACTTTTTTATTTTTTCAATGACGCAGTTGGATGAGGCCTCGTTTTAATTTGAGACAAGTTGTACTTTATGGGGGAATAGTTTAAATTCACTTATAAATAATTGCAGAATTTTTTATTATTATTTTTTTTTTTTAAATTTTTTTTTACACCATTCACATTTCACACTTAATATCTTGTGAGATTAATTCTACAGCTTATTACGGTCGTGTGGATATCAAATATGTGTAGGGTTTTTTTTGTGTGTGTAATGTATGCACAATTATTTTTTATTAAATATTTTTTTACACTTTTTTTTTTTTTTTTTTTTTTAAATCCCATGAAGGGAGAACTGTTTTCCTTTATTTTTTTTTTATACACTTGGTAATGTATTAGCATATTCATGTATGCTAACACATTATAATCTGTGTCAGTCTGACACAGGCAGTGATCAGGACAGCACAGTCTGCCCTGATCACTGGCTTGTTACACAGACAGCCCTGAGGCTACTCTGGGTCCCCAGGACTGGCTGTGCAGCCATTCCCCGGGCGTTCCGATCACCTGACAGAGCAGAGAAACCCTTTGATTGCGCTGCGGTGATGAACTGCGGCAATCAAAGGGGTAAAGCACCGGGGAGCGGAGGTTTTCCAGGAGCTACGCTGGGATCAGGGCTGTGTAGTACAGCCCCGTTGTAAGCGTTGCTGCCGCGCCGCAAACTCCGATGTCTGCAGCGACGCCAAAAGACGTCGCTGCAGACGAACGACCTGCACCAGCCGACGCCAAAAGACGGTGGGCGGTCGTTAAGGAGTTAAACAATGGACAACACACGGACCCCGTTATAATGGGGTATATGTTAGATGACGTTGGTGTCCGTTATGAAACGGATCTGGTTCCATCTCTGCAATGGATTCTTTGAACAAAACCTCAAATGCAGAGGTGATCCTGATCCATGACAAGATGCCTATGTAATTGTGTAGTGCATCTTGTTGTCACAGACATCTATGGTACATGCTTGTCAAGGTAGCCCGCATTTTCAGCCCTATTTTAACAGTAAATGTACCCCCTGCTGAAAAAGCACTTTTCAGCAAAATTGCTGTATGAAGTTCCGCAGTATGCTCGCACCTCTGCACAGAATTTCTCTGCTACATGTGGATCAGGTGTTTAAAAACCCCATCAACTTGTACTTTGCAGCAGAAATGGTGGTGTAAAATCTGCCCAGGAAGGGACACAAAAATGAGACGGGAGAGACCCGCTGACAGTCCACTTACCCACAAGATACATAATGGCCGCCTTTTGATATAGCAAGAGAAGTTCCGGATAAGCTTCCATCATCAACAAATCGCTTCAGACACCTCCTGCTTTTCACATCCCAGATATACACCTCACCATTATCTAAACAGAGCAAAGAAAGTACAAAACTGAAGAAACACTTCAACGATAATACCAAAAAAGCATTACGCCAACCCATACAGTGAGAGAAGCAGTTTTATTTTGAAGTTAAAGTGTTTTTATTATGAATGTATAGGAATGGATTTTGGGAGCGTATTGACTTATAAAAGTTAAGTTTTATGGTCCTCCTTCCAATGAACATTAAACATAGAAGTATTGTCCAAATTGCAACACCTATAAAATACACAGACATAAATGTGGATATAATAATACAAGTCAAAAAATGACAGAGGTTAAAGTGGAGTTACCTAAGTTACTCCTACAATATGCTATTCCTAATTATTGCAGGATGACTGCCCTGATAAGGGCGGTCCCACTCAGGAACCTACACGCTGCTGATTTCTGTTCTAGTTAAATATTTCTCCCAATGCGTTCTGATGTGTTATAGCGCAGATTTTATATACAATATATTGTACAGGAGTATATACAACAATAACACCAAAGTGTTGAGAAATAATGGGGCAATAAGAGTTACAACAAATTTATGTGGTGCTCCACTAACATAGACAATGGTACCTATGAGGCATATAAAAAGCCATCAGCAAAACCGTTGTAGTCAGACTGCCATAAATAGCGTCTCCAACCTAATGCCTGTTAGGGCATGCAAGAAGGGAACGAGCATTTCAGTGTTACCACCTATCGTGAGGAGCGACAGTCGCGATAACCAAAACCAGTTGGGAGAGTATTTACCGAGAGAGAACAATAGTCATTAAATCAACATACCTAGATTAATGTGGAAGACGTAGTACTAAGTTTCCCTTTGCAATAAAGAATACGTAATATGATGCAAATAGGGTAGTCTGTTCCCTCTGCTCCTACTTCTTTTTTATTTTTACCTAGGCAAGAGGAACTTCCCTTTTGACCTTCATTCATACAACTGTACTTATAGCTACTGTGGCTGCTGTACATTTTATGCCAAAAATCCAACTGAATATAGTCTAGTTTTTGCAAAGATACATTCGTTATGTAAGCAAGAATGAGGAGAATTAGGAATACAGTGCAGAAAAAAGTTTTTTTATTTAAAACTGAAGAATATGGTCTACATGGGGCCCCGCATGCAAAAACGGTAAAAATTTCTTAGGCTATGTTCAAGGGTTAACGTGGGGCGAAATTTCGCCCAAATTTTACAGTGTGGAGGGGCAAGGGGGGGGGGGGCGGCACTTCCCCGGCCCCATGACAATCATGCTAGCGGGCGTATACCCCGCTAAAAAGTGAATGTCAATTATTCCCCCCCCCGGGGGAAAATACGGCCCTTTTTAAAGCCATGTGAAAATAGCCTTAGGCTATTTCCCCCGGCAAAAATGCGGGACGTAATTTACCCCCCGCAATTACCCCGTGGGGCCCCGGGGGCGGGGGGGAGGCCGGGCACCTCGCCGGCCCATTGTCTTGATTACCAGGGGCGTGTATACGCCGTGGTAATTAAATGTCCATTATCTCCCCGCCCGGCTTTATTCCGCAGAGGGAGGGGAGACGTAATCCATAGTTCTTAGGGAGAATGTGGATTTTCCGTAATGAAAGGGCCGTTTTCAGCCCGTAATTTTCACACTTTTGGCGCGTAATTACGGACCCCGAAAAAAAGGCCCATTTTAAGCATGTTTACATTTGGGCCTTAGAGTAAAAATGCATTGTTGTAAAAAGAAAAAGTAAAATCCTGTGATGTAAACAAAAATTCCCATATTTTGATATTTTGCAAGGAAGTCCAAACCCGCACAGGTGGAAAACCCCCGCATTGCTTTAAAATAAAAACATTCCGCTTTTAAAGGGGACACGTTGTCGGGTCAGTGAAGTTAAAATGTTTTTTAGGACACAATTTGGGGATAGGCGTTTGCACTTAAAAAAGGAAAATGAACACCCCGTCTCCCCCACAAACTTGGGGGCCAACAGCTTTAGAAGTGCGCTCCTGTGAAGGGGTATCTAATAGTTTTCCTAGGGTCTATCTTTTATGCCATTTTTAACATTTATTTTTTTTCCCCTTTTTTGTTGGGGTTTTTTGGTTTAGTTCAGAAACTTTTAAAATATATTCCCTTTATTTAACCCCAAATTTAGGGGGAAACACGTCCCTTTGGGCCCCCTTTTGGGGGCATTTTCCGCAATATTTTTGGGATTTCTTAAACGTGCCCCAAACTGTCAGGTACAGCGGAGGTTCTTCCCCAGGGCGTGAACCCCCGGTGAATTTATGAGGGGGATTTTGTATAGGTGGGGACTTTTTTATATTTTAGACAGAAACTAATAAAAGTTATATTTTAACGGGAAAAAATTTTCTTGCAAATGATCGTTTGGGTTTACATTCCTTGTTATATTATATATGTTGGCTATTTTTAAACACAAAAAAAAACAAACCTAAACAAAAATCAAAAAAAAATGAGCAAACTAAAAACCCATTAAAGAAAATAGAGAAGATTTTTCGACCCGTCTGGAGAGAAATCACCCCTTGCATGGGTTTGTTAAATTTTTTCTTCATGCAACCCCAAACAAATCCTTCGTCTAAATTTAAAAAAAATGTATATATGAATTTCACAGATTTGTGTTTTTCTACAAAAAAACCGGAACCCTTAAAAAGTTTTATGACGTTTTTTAAAGGGCCTTTTGACCTTTTTCCATCTCACACAGTTGGAAGCATGATAGCATTATACAGTCTCTGGTGGCCACACTGAGCCAAGGCATGGGCCCATTTTATTTACCCAGAAAGGGGTAGGGAAACTGACAAAAGGTACTATCTAGGGGGTTTACTCCGATTTTTAAAATTTTTAAATTTGGGGCAATTTTCCCTTTCCCCCTCAAGGGGGGTTTTTCCTTCCTCTGGATCAAAATTTTAGGTTTGAGGGTTTGGAAAATCAAAAAAAAAGGGGCCTAGGTCTTTTTTCCAACCTTTTCTAAATTTGTTTCCTGGGAAAAAAATGTTGTTGAAAGTGGGTATCTGCCAAAAATGATCCCATAATGATAAGGAAATCTCAAGGGGTCTCACTGTTGGCACCCCAAATGATCCTAGTGTTCTTTGTGGGGCAATCGAGGATAGAGTTCAAGGTTTTCCTGTAGGCTTTCTCACATGGAAAGAATGCATTTTACCGGGCTCCATCTTTAAATTTAATAATTTCCTTTTTAAAATACGAACCCTTTGGTTTGAAAAAGGGTTTTTTTTAAAAATGTTCAAACTCCCGATATTAGGATAACCCGAGCGTGGTGAAAGAAGTTGGGCCCTTGGTTATTTAAAATTAATTTTTTTTTTAAAAAAAAAAGGGGGGGTTCCCCACTTAAAATTTAAATTATCTTACCCCCGTCCCGTTTTTCTTGGTTTTATTTTGAAAATTCAGGGGCGTGTTTAAATGGGGTTCCCCTAGGGGTGCAGTTTGAATGCCAGGTCTGGTTTTCCCATTTGGAACAAAGGGCTGGCAGCCAATCAGGATAGATCAAATGGTCTGTAGCTGTTTGCGACCCAGGACTGATGCAGTCCATACAAAAGGGGAAAATCTCGAAAAGGTAGGCACCCGTTTTAAAGCACAAAATATTTCATTAAATTACTTTTTTTTGCTGGATCTTTAACATGGGGAAAACCCAAACCTTGTAGTGAGCAAACCCCCTTTAAAAAAAACCCCCAAAAAAAACCCTCCTTAAACTCCAAATTTTAAAATACAAAATCTTTAGAAAAAGCAGGGGTGAGAGTACAAGCACCAATTTACTTTTCCCCAGTCACATGAACCTGCAGCCAAAAACAGGGGTGCAGGGGTCTCTTTTTACATAAATGTCCCCCTGACCCCTGAGGCCAGTGAAAGGGCCGTGCAGGGACCCGTGGGGCTAGAACCCTTTTTTTAGGCCCTTTTTGGAAACAGGCAATCTAAAGATTTTTATTCTTTTTTTTTTTTTCTTATTTAAAGTCCTTCCAAACAGCAGAAAATTCTTTATTTTTATTTCCCCTTTTCCCAAAACCCAAACAAATCCCCGGCCCCCAAAACCACAAAAAAATTTTAGGGTGCTTTGAAATAAGATTCACCCTTTTTGGAAAAACATATGGGAGGGGATCCCGAAAATCCACTTTAGGGAGAAGGAACGACCCTTTTGAAAGGGCACATCAATTTTCTTAAAGGGGCCTTTTTTTGCCCAAACCTGAAAGAGTAAAAATATGAAGCGTTTAAAAAAAAAAGAAAAAAAAACGTTACCAAGAAGTTTGTGGAAGGGGGGGCAAAAAAAGAAAGCAGACAAATATCCCAAAACCTGAAACCTGTCAGCTGGTGGGTTACTAAGTATTTGAGAAAGCTGAACTCTGTGTTATAGGGTTTTTTTGGGTTTTGGGAGAGGAGATGAAACTCTTTTGATATTTTAGGGTTATTTGGTAGAGGAGAGGGGCTGAGTTTTGTGATATATTTAAAGGGTTTTATGATAGGGAGCTGAGCTCTTTTGGTTTTATAGGGTTATATGATAGGGAGAGAAGGGGGGTGAGCTTGGGATATATTTGGGGGTTTTATGGTTTGAGGGGGAGAAGCTGAAACTCTGGATATATTTGAGATGATAGAGGAGAGAGGTGAGGCTCTTTTTATATTGGGGGGTTTTATAAAAAGAGGAAGAGAGCTGGGGCTCTGTGATATAGGGTTATTTTTGATAGAGGAGGAAAAAGGTGAGCTCTGTGATTTTAGGGTTATTGATAGAGGGAAAAGAAGCTGAGATTTTTGTGAATTTTTAGGGGGTTTTTATGTTAGAGGAGAGGGGTTGAGGGCTGGGTTAATTAGGGTTAATGTTTGAGGAGAGAAGCGGGTCTGTGATATATAGGGTTATTGATAGAGGAGAGAAGCTGTGCTTTTGTGTTATATAGGGGTTTTATGGTTTGAGGAGGGGAAGCTGAGCTCTGTGATATTTTAGGGTTTTATGGAGAGGGGAGGAAGTGAGCTTTTGTGTTATATAGGGGTTTTTTGATTGAGGAGAGAAAACTGAGCTCTGTGTATATAGGGTTATATGATTTTGGGGGAGAAGCTTTTGTTGTGATATATTGGGGAAAATGGTAGAGGAGAGAAGCCCGAGTCTGTGATTTATTAAAAGATATGATAGAGGAGAAAGGTGAGCTCTGTGATAATAGGGTTATATGATAGAGGAGGGGGGAAGGTGAGTCTTTTTATATAGAGGGTTTTTTAAGAGGAAGAAGCGAGCTCTGTGATATGGGTTTTTTGATAGAGAAGAAAGGTGAGCTCCTTTTTATTTTATAGGGGGTTTTATTAAAAGGAGGGGAAGGGTGAGCTCTGTGTTTTGGGTTTATTGTTTGGGGAGAGGGGGAGCTCTCGATATATAGGGGTTTATAAAGATAGAGGAGATAAGCTAGCTCTGTGATTTATAGGTTAAAATGATAAGGGGGGGAAGAGAGTGGGCTCTGTGTTTTTATAGGGTTTATTTATAGAGGAGAGGGCGGGGCTCGTGATATATAGGGTTATATGATTGAGGGGGAGAAAACTGGCTCTGTGATTTTATAGGTTTATTTTGATAGAGGGGGGAGGAGTGAGTATTGGGGAAAGGGCCCGTGTAGTTTTTGGCAAGCCCAAACCCCAACTCAGACTCCTCAGTTTCCCAAAACCCCGTGTCCCATGTGTGGAGAACCAAAAAAGAAAATAAGGAGGTTCCTTTCCATCAAACACCCAAAAGTAGAAATGCAGGAAGCCCCCAAAAAAAAAACTTAACGGAAAAGGGCCATTTTCAAAAGAGCGGAGCTCTGGGAGAAAAATTTGTTAATCTTTTTTTCCACTGGAGTGAAAAGGGGCGCATCCACCCGTATATTAGAAAAAAGGGAATTTAAAGTTCCCTCCCATTTATGTCGTTTAAAAATAGAAGTTTTGTGTCGGGAGTTTCCTTTTGGGATGGGCCTGCTCTCCATCACGCCGAACCCAGGGTTTGAAACTTGGGAATTTTTTCTAAAAAAGATGCTTTTGAATTTTTGGATTTTTAAATTTTCCAAACCCAAACCCAGACGAAACCGCAAGAAAAATTAAAATTTGGGGGGTTTTTTCAGTGGTATCCCCAAAACCGTAAATGCTTGGATTGTTTTTTTTACGTGTGTGGGCCCTTTTAAAAGGGGGGGTTTGCTTTTTTTCTTCATACGCCGACTCACCTGGCGGGCCCCAAAAGATAGACCTTTTGGGGTATAACCCCGCAGCCAATCAGAAGATTTCAGAGGAGGTGGGAAAGGGGTGAGGCAGGAGGTGTTTTCCGAAGGGCTACCTCCGACTCCCCCCTAGGATACT
Source organism: Phyllomedusa bahiana (assembly GCA_025379985.1). Taxonomy (NCBI): domain Eukaryota; kingdom Metazoa; phylum Chordata; class Amphibia; order Anura; family Hylidae; genus Phyllomedusa; species Phyllomedusa bahiana. The sequence goes on from JAODAL010003222.1 coordinate 176,316, forward strand.
GTAGCCCAAAATAGTTTCCACAATACGGGAATATTAAATCCCTTAGCTGCTGGGGGGCAATAGGTTTTAGGCGGGGTGTAACAGTAGAGACATATCTGTTACTATTGCAGAGCAGTGTACAAGTGATTGTGCCCCCAAGTTAATAAGGGGGGGGCTAGCCCGTACAAAAAGAAAAAAAAAAATTTAAAAAATTTCAAAAAAACACCTTTTCCTTTTACAAATAAAAAGCCCAAAAAAAAGGGTTAAAAGGGGGTTTTTTAAAGAAGTTAAAAAAATTGGGGGTGGGAAAATTGCAAATGAAATAAAAAATTTTCCCCCATTCAAATTTTTATTAAAAAATTTTGCCCCCGTTTTTTTTTTAGTGCTTCCCCATATTTATCCCTTGTTTTACAGCATCTCCCTGGGATAAAGGAAAAGGACTGAGAGCTCCTTAAAAACATCACCTCCCCCTCTCAGGGCACTAATGAGTGTTTTAAAACCCCGGGTTCTGGGCATTTTTACTCCTGTCCTTACTCCTTTTGTAAAATTTTTTTGGTATAATGCTGTACCGTGTTAGCCACAGGAAAAGTAGTAGAATTTGTTTTAAAAAATCAGGCGATCCTTTTTGAGGCTTTAAATGGTTTTTATCAAATATACTCATTTTTTCCCCTAAAAAAGGTATCGCCTGTTTTTTTCATATTTTACTCCTTTGTAATTTGTCAAAAAGTGCCCAAAAAAATAAAAAAGAAACCTCAATAGGTTGTGCTTTTAGAAAAAAAAAAAAACAAAACACAGGTTTTTGGGTTCCCCGCAGGGTTTTTAAAATTAGGGCCCTTGTGCTGTGAGGTAAAAAAACTTTTTCCTTCAGCTATCAAAAGCTTTAAAAAAAAAAGAACCCCTTTTTTTGGGCTTGAGAGAGGAAAGGGGCCCGGTGGGTATCCCGTTTCTGGGTCATTTATATGCAATTTTAAACAAATCAACACGCCCCCTTCGGGGCACACAGAGCTGGATACAGGGGGTAGAAATGGATCGTGGCAAAAACCCCCCTTTTAAAAATAATTTTGGGATTTTGCTCTGTGCAAGTCCAATCTATTTAAAAAATACCAAAGTAAAAAAAAAAATTTCAAGTTTTTTTTTTTTTTTTTTAAAAAAAATATTAAAAAACCATAGCAAATTTTTAAGAAAAAAATTTGGCCCTCCACCGTAATTTATAGCGTCTGCAGAATACAAATACCATTTTATTTTTTAGGAAAAGTGAAATCCAGAAGGGTATCCCCCCTAAAAAGGGGGCCCCAAATTTCGTTTTCACGCTCCACCACATAATTATCTTTTTTTGTTTCCCAATATATTATATGGTTTAAGGGAAAAAGGGTTTTAAAATACTGTATTTTTTCGGGGTCTTTTGATGCCCCTTTTCCCCCCTCAAAAATTTTTTGGGGGGGGGGAAAAATGGTTTGGGACGTCTTTTAAAATCCGAAAAAATAGGTAGGTGCGTCCCCTTTTTGGGTTTTTAAATTAGAAAGATACGGTACTTGAACCCCCTCCTGTACCCCTGCCCCAAAAAAATTTCCCAAAAATTTCCTCAAAACCCCTTTTGGGAAATGGGACAAAGGGAGAGGCCTTTCAGCAAAGAAAATTTAGCACCCTTAGGGGGCCTTTTCCCAACCCCTTGCAAGCACCCAGAAAAGGCCCCCGCCTTCAAGAAGGGGCTAAGTGGGTGTGCTTTGAGTAGAAAATTTTTTTGGACTACAAGAGCACCCTTTTTTTTTCCCCCAAAATTTTGGGG